>VDFB02270651.1:210689198-210831735 GCA_007258455.2 Sequoia sempervirens | reverse complement strand
CGATGTAGCACCGCTAGTAATAGCACCACCCACAGGGGAGGATCTAGTGGCAGTATTGAGAGAGACAGTGGAGAGGCTGCGAGAGAGCGAGCAGCGGGCGCAAGAGGCAGAGAGAGATGAGTGGCGGGCCTGATTTGCTCAGGATGAGAGAGACTACATGGAGCTAGTCAGGCTAGTATCAGAGCAGGAGTGGAGATTGGTGAGAGAGAGATGAGAGCCAAGATGAGGCTGTGGACCTACGAGCTGAGGTGGAGAGATTGCGGTAGAGGTGTGTAGTCAGATGATGCAGATGGAGGGATTGGGTTTGGTGGGAGATGGGGCAGCACAGCAGGCCGACAGCAGGGAGACAGGGTATGCAGAGAGTATGTAGAGAGAGCTAGCTGAGCTCAGGGACAGGGTGCGCATAGTGGAGGCAAAGAGAGATGTGGCACAGGCACAGGTGGAGGTGTTGGAGGCAGAGAGGGATGTGTTACAGGCACAGGTTCAGGTAGCACAGAGCGAGAGGAAGGTGGTTGAGGCAGAGGTACAGTCACTTTGCAAAGAGAGAGATACAACGACATCACAGGAATCTAGTTTGTGACGAGAGTGAGATTCGGTCGAGCTAAGATTGTAGGCCTTGCAGAGGGATAGATGTAGCGGTGGCTTGTGGATAGGCTGCACAGAGGGAGAGGGATGTTGCAGAGTCGCGGATGCAGACATTATAGTGCGAGAGGGATGTAGCATGGGCTTAGTTGCAGAGGGGACTGGTTGAGGGGGAGGGCCAGACACAAATGTGCAGGAGCTGCACACGCAGTTATAGGCATTGCAGGCGGAGAGGGATAGAGGCTCAGAGTAGATACAATAGTTGATACTAGCTCAGGAGGCCTGGGCACGGGAGCGGCGGGCTATCAGCACAAATCGAGATCGATATAGGTATGAGCGAAATGTCATGAAACTGATAGCTGGGCAGAGGGATGAGTTTATATAGTAGGCGAGCTATTGGAGGGGGGTATATGAGTAGGTTGTTCTAGATCTAGCGTAGCGCATGACATGCTACGTCAGTCAGGCTCCACAACCACCAGGGCCGTCCCAGTCATTAGGGACACGCACTAGGGGATTCAACGATTACCGGTGGACTTCGTCTCCATACGGCGGTTACCAAGGGACACCCACCCGTGAGTACCAAGGGACACCCACTCGTGAGTACTAGGGGACCCCAGTACATAGAGGGCCAGTACCCGACTCTCCGCAAAGATCAGATGTGGGTAGCTCATAGTAGAGTAGGCAGATGTAGGACATTGGTTATTTTTGGCAAATCAGGATGAATGGTTTGTTCATATCGCCAAAGGGTAGAGGTGATCCACATCTCTGGATTTTGTATCTTATTTGGTGATATGTGATGGATATGTATTGTATTATTTTGATTATACAATGGATTTTATCGACATTATGCATGATGTTTCTTTTATGTGGCTATATGAGATGATTCATGATGTGGTTTCATATATATATACACATGTTTATATGGATGATTGGTTTATGCTTTCATGATTAAGTTTTTATGGATGTACATGCATGTTATTATAATTATGGTGATGGATGCATAGCTATTTATGAAAATGAATAATTGTGTACGTTTTATGATATATGATTTATGGATGGGTGATTTATGATCGATGTAAATGTTTCTATAATTTATGATATATGGATGCACATGTGGATGGACGATTGATGCATGTTGATATGATTTATGACTGATGTGGATGGATGATTTATGCATGTTTATATGATTTATGACTTATGTGGATGGACGATTTATGCATGTTTATATGATTTATGATGATAAATGCATAGTTATTTATGAAAATGGATAATTATGTATGGTTTATGATGTATGGATGCACATGTTTATGATTTATGATGTATGGATGCACATGTGAATGGACGATTTATGCATGTTTATAGGATTTATGATTTATGGATGCACCTAAGTGTCAATAAAGACTATTATGAGGAAGCGGATGGGCGATAGGCGTGTGGAAGAGTGCATTTTCCAAAAAAAACCATTAATATCCTAAGAAGAAGAGAACTTAAGAGGAAAAAGAACGAGAGTACTTGCACAACCAAAATCATAAGCAATGGTCACGATGGAAACAAAAGGTGCATGCAAAGTGGTGAAAATGCAGTGAAAATGAGATTTTGCCATCTTTGGAGCATTGACTTTGACTATAGCGTAGGGTACTAAGTACCTTGATATGGAAGATCAAGGCGAACGAGTACTCTACGCATGAAACAAACACAGCGAACAAGAAGGTTATCTCAACACCCCGATGTTGCAATGACCTCGGTCAGGCCCAGTGTTGAGATAACCATAAACACACAAAGGTGTCCTAGCGTAACACAAGACCTTGGAGATCTTGGTGGGTCTTACGAGGGACAACTGAGAAGACAACATTCAAAACAAACAATCAAGGTATGCCACCAAGTCAACAGGTCAAAGCATGCCATGGTATAGTGGACCAAGGCGACCCTGACAAGGGATGGGAAGGAACCCAAAATGATAAACAAAATTCCAAAAGCATCAAGAGATCATAATCAAGACAACAGGTCCTTTGCCATAGGATCAAGGTGATGGATGTGAATGATGAGGTCTGCTAGGAAGGATTCATCCTGTTGAGACCAAAGATGGATGTGAAATTAGGATGACCCAGTTGATGCGGGATGTTACCGAGGGACAAGATCTTGTAACATGAGGGAATTTTGTTAACTGAGAACTGGTTAGATGTGGGCATACTTGATGACGGAGAACAAAAGACCAACATAACCTATAGACCTAGGGGCTCAGGGGCCGATCATAGATTAGACTTGCCTACGTGAAAGCGTAGAGCCCTCGTAGTTCTAGAAAAGACCATGGATAAAGCGAAAAGGAGAAAAATGGTAACCGATGATGATGGAAAAATGCCCCGGGGGTGAATCAAATGATCAACCTTGCCTACGTGACAGCGCAGGGGCAACGTAGTTTGACTGACAGACGCGACAAGATGGGGCCTAGGTGAAGACCGACACGATGGGTGATCCTACATGATGATACAGACATAACAACTAGGGGAACAAAAGACATAAGCTCAGAGTGGAATACCGAAAATCTTAAGAATGGGGGATAGGCTAGATGGGTTGTCCAATGCTCAATCAAAATTTACCAAATGGCCTAGGATGAGATGGGTGAGGATAATAGTGCGGATGAAGGCATAAGATAATTAGGATGTTAGGTAGATAATGATTAAGCCCTTTATGAATAACAACTGTTACCAGGTTTTCACCACCCATACCTATCCAAGGCACCACGAAAAGGTGGTTTTCACCATAGGATGGATTTATTTCTCTTGACTATTTTCGAACTTTTTTTTTTATTTTATTTTTATTTTTTTGATTTTTTGATTTTTTGATTTTCTGACAAGGTGGGGTAACCAAGCAGATTTAGGTGTAGAACTTTTTCAGATGCATGATATTGATGGGCTCATCAAGGGGGTCTCCTTCAAGAGTAGTCAACTTGTATGCCCTAGATCCATATTTGGCGACTATGATATAGGGCCCCAACCAATTTTCCTCAAATTTTCCTTTCTTATCTCAGTCTTGCTGAGTGTGTTGGTTCTCCTTAAGGACAAGCTTGTCCACCTAGAATTGTCGAGGATGAACCTTCTTGTTGTAACTATGCTTGAGGTGATTTTGGTATTCTTGCAGATGGTCGTAGGCTTTTATTCTCCGCTCATCGAGTAATTCTAGCTATGCAATCCATGCAACACGAGCATCCTCTTCACTGATAAGGTTCTTCAGAGAGATTCTTAATGATGGAAGTTCAACTTCGATTGGAAAGATGGCTTCAGCACCATACACTAAAGAGTGGTGGGTGGTGCCTGTTGAGGTGGGGATGGATGTGCGATATTCCCAGAGGGCAGGATGAATGTGGAGGTGCCAATCTCGTCCAGTGTTATTGACAACCTTTTTGAGAATACGGATAAGGGTTTTGTTGGTTTTCTCTGCCTGGCCGTTACCCTGGGGGTAATAAGGCATTGACCAACGGTGTTGGATATGGAAGGTGTCACAAAGGTGTTTCATGGCTTGGTTTTTGAATGGTTTGCCATTGTCGAAAAGGATAGTGGACAGGATGCCATATCTGTAGAGAATATGGTAAAGGATAAATTTGGAAATCTAAATGTCGGTGATTTGTGAAAGGGGCATTGCCTCCACCCACTCGGTGAAATACTCAGTGGCAGTGATTATGAATGTATGGCCGTCAGATGATGGTAGGTGAATCTTGCCAATCAAGTCAAAACCCCATTGAGAAAACGGCCATGGTGCCAGGAGGGGCTGAAGATCTTGTGCTGGGGCATGGATTAAATCTGCATGTTGGCATGGAAGACACTTCTTCACAAACTCGCAAGCATCGTGTTCCAATGTAGGCCAATAATATCTAGCTTGTAGGATTCTTTTGGCCAGAGCCATACCATTTGAATGTGCCCCACAAACACCGCCATGTACCTCCGTTAGTTTAGCATTGGCTTCGGTCTCAATCAGACATCTGAGGAGGATTCCATCATACCCGCGATGATAAAGCGTATCACCAACAATGACGTATCGAGAAGAGTGATGAATAAAGGATTTGTGTTGGTTACATGTAAGATCTGGGGGTATAATGTTATCGTGGAGGTAGGTGTAGATGTCTTGGTACCATGGGGAGGTGGGACCCACGATATCGCACACCATGTTAGTCTCGGGGATATCATATGCTAGGATTAAAAGTTGTTTTGCAAGAAACTCACATTCTGTTCAATCTTTGGGCATGTCCAATAGGGAGCCAATAGTGGCCATTGCATCAGCTGCTTTGTTGTGTACTCTGGGGATCTGTTCAAATTGTATAGAGGTGAAATATTTCTTGAAATCATCCACCATGTGCTTGTAGGGTAACAAATTATCATCCTTGGTTAGGAACTCATCATTAACTTTTCTAATGACTAGCAAAGAATCACCAAAGACATTTAACTGAGTTATGCACCACTGTTTTACAAGTTTGAGGCCAGTGAGGAGAGCTTCGTATTCTGCCATATTGTTGGTACATGGGAATGCTATCCTGAATGACTTTGGGATGTAGTCACCTTGAGGGGTAACTAATAAAATTCCTACCCCTGATCCATTTTGAGTATATGACTCATCAAATTATAGTGTCCACGTGGGGGTCTCATCAACAGAGAAGACTTCTTCATTAGGAAATTCAGTGATCAATGGATGAGTAGCAACTAGAGGAGCTTCTGCTAACTAATCTGTGATTATTTATCCTTTAATAGCCTTGCGGTCCACATATTCTATGTCAAATTCACTAAGGAGCATGACCCACTTAGCCATGTGGCCAGTCAGAGTGGTTCTAGATAACAGATACTTCAATGGATCGATCTTGGCAATTAATTTAACTGGATGGCTAAGCATGTAATGTCAAAGCTTCTGTGTGCTGAAGATGAGTGCAAGGTAGGATTTTTCCATGGGGGAGTAGTTTAGCTCATAGCCAACCAATGTCCAACTGATGTAGTAGATTGCCCTCTCTTTCGACAGCTCATCATGTTGTGCCAACAATGCCCCCAGTGCAACTGAAGTGGCAGAGATGTAGAGCAAGAGGGGTTTGCCGGGAATAGGTGGCATCAATTTTGGTGGATGAGCTAAATATTCCTTAATTTTATCAAAGCCCATCTGACACTGTTGGTTCCATTGGAAGGTGGAATCCCTTTTTAGAAGATGAGTGAATGGCTGACACTTGTCTGCCAGCTAGGCTATGCACCGACAGATGGGCTGCATCTTCCCCTGGAGGCTTCTTAACTATTTGAGATTGCGTGGAGGTGGCATGTCCAGGATAGCTTTTACCTTGGTAGGATCAACCTCAATGCCCCTACGAGAGACTATGAAACCCAACAATTTCCCTGACGTGACCCCAAAGATGCACTTTTTTGGATTCAGCCGCAACTTGTAGTGCTCTAACCGCTCAAATATCTTTTTCAGGATGGCAAGATGTTCTACTCATGTTCTGGATTTTCCTAATAGGTCGTCGACATAGTCCTCCATGATGATGTGTATGAGGTCATGGAAGATGACCATCATTTCCCTCTGATATGTTTCCCCCACATTTTTGAGACCGAAGGGCATAACATTGTAATAGAAAGTTCCCCAAGGGGTTGTGAAGGCAGTCTTGTGTTGGTCCTCAGGTGCAATTTGGATCTAGTTATACCCAGAGAAGCCATCCATAAGGGATAACATCTCATGTCCTACTGTCAGGTTGACCAACATGTCAATGTTGGGTAAGGGGAAGTCATCTTTTGGGTAGGATTTGTTGAGATCCCTGAAATATATGCAAATGCGAATGTCTCCATTTGGTTTAGCAACTAGTACTACATTAGAGATCCATTCGGAGTAGTCAATTGATCTGATAAAACCCACCTCTAGTAACTTCTCCAATTCCTTCTTGACTAACAATGCAACTTGCGGATGCATCTTGCAGAGTTTTTGCTTGACATGCTTGGCATCCAAGCAAATGTCCAAGTGATGAACCACTAATGCGAGGTCTAAGCCTGGCATGTCTAAGTATGATCAAGCAAAGTTAATGATTCCCTCTTGGAGTAGCTGCACAATGACCGGATACTCTTGCTCAGAGAGTGACTTAGCTACATAGGTGACTTTAGGACTTTCAACCATTCCTAGATTAACTTCTTGAGTCTCTTCAATTAGAATAGATGATCGGGAAGATAACTAAGTTCCCATAAGGGGAAGATGAACATCTCCATCTTCTAGCACCTCTTCGAGGTTTTCGCCATCAGATACGTCCTTTATTTTTACTTTTTCAAAGTCAAGAAGTGCCTTAGGGAGGTTTTCACTAGATGACCACTTGTTACTTTTCTTATTCTTATTTTTGCGACTGGAGTGTTCATCCTCCCCCAATCCCATAAGGTTGACATATGTATCCGCAGACATACTAATAGGTGTGCGATTACGTAGGTCCCAATCAATAAGCTCAGGATGGCAAAGGGATAGGCTAATAGTGCAGACGGATAGGCATTCAAACATAGATGATAGGTCAATGTGGTCAATGTCATCGTATGCATGTATGATGGATTCCTCCTCGGGTATGTCTTCCAATAAGTCCTTGTCCACAGCGACACTATTTAAGGCATGAGACGATGTTTTGGGGAATTTCTGCTTTTTCTCATACCTAATGCCCACATTTTTTGGTAGTGATATGTATCAACGGGTTGCAACCACCCTTTTTCTTCCTTTCCTAGGCCCCTGCCTTAATAGTTATGCTTTTCCATGAACTTTGTTGGCTAGGGGTACTTTTCTTGAAAGTATTCCTTGACAGGAGTTTCCAGCTAGGGTTCTTCTCGGTAGACCCATTGGCTTATGTCCTCTTCTAGTGCATCTATCTTGATACTTGGGGATACGAAAGTGGTGGTAGGGATGTTTTTTCCATGGAAGGTGATAGTCTTATCTTCTTTTGGGGTGGCATGCAAAGGTTGACCATACTCGTGTGGTGATGGTGGCATGGTCGCTACATTAAGAACGGTATGCATTTCATACTTGCCACACCCTTTGTCAATGATTTGGACTTTAGTGACTGTAGGCTCAGTGGTGGAGGATGGAGTGGTTATCACGGTGGATGGTGGATTAACAGATGATGACTGCAATGCCCCCATTTCAACCTCAAGACAATAATGTAAATGGGGAAATGATGCTTCTAGAGCGTGGCAATATTCAAATGGTTGGGGGTCGGCATAGATGGTGACCTCCTGTCTATTGACTGGGAATTTGAGGCACTAATGGTAGGTGCAGGGGACAGCTTGCATAGCATGGAGCCATGGATGGCCGAGGAGGAGATTATATGGCAAGTCCAAATCAAGGACATGGCAAGTAATGTACTGAACCACCAGTCCCACTTGGACGGGAAGATTGATGATCCCTTTTGAATTCCTTTCTACATTATCATAAGCCTTGATTGTAATAATCTGGTTGCTTAAGTCCGCTTGAGTATACCCCACCTGTTTTATGAATTTCAAAGTACACAAATTGAGGGCAGAGCCATTATCTACCAAGACTCTTTTTTTTTTGTGTCGGGCAACCACGACTTTAATATGCAAGGGGCGATTGTGATTGGCATCAATGTTGGGCATATCATTTTGGCTGAAGTGTAGTTGGTGAGATGAAGCTAGGTGTCCTACCAAGGCTTGGAACTATGTGGGATCAATGTTATTAGGCACATGGGTTTCATGTAGGGCTCTGTTGAGGATCTCTTGATGCACGGGAGAAGACTTAAGTAAATCCAAAATGGAGATATGTGCAGGGGTCTTTCCTAAGTGATCAAGGATGTTGTACTGGGAGGTTACAGGAGTCGATTGGGTGGGTGTAGAGGCTGCAGGAACGGTGATGCGGGCTCATCGTGTAGTGATAGCACATTAAAGGTCTTTAGCTTTGACATGTATCATGGATACACGAGGTTCTACCTGCTCGATGTAATGAATAATACCCTTGTAATTGAGGGGTACATTCTTATAGCTCACATTATTTGTGTTGTTATTTTGAGGATTACTGTTGGAGGTGCTCGGGCCTTGGTTATGGTTTGGGAAGGCGTTTTGATAGATCTGCAATTGAGCATTGGACGACGAAGCTTGACTAGGGTCAACCTTGATATCACCTCGATCTATGAGATCCTGGACGTAGTTTTTCAGACCTTGACACTTATTCAAAGAGTGTCCTTTGATTTTATGGAACTCATAATATTCATTTTCCTTAAGCCATGCGGGCTTAGGTTTCAATTCATCGAGTGGCTTGGTGACAAGGTACGTGATTGGATAGCTGATCTGTAACAACTTATTGAAGACGACACTGAAGGGTTCTCCTAATTGAGCATACTGGCATTTGGAATTCCCTTGGTTATTCTGATTGGATTGTTGGGGAGGACAGGATGTCCCTTGTGGTACAGATATGGCATTAGGTATGGATTGCTATTGTTACTAGGATGTGTTGGCCACATGGACATGTTTAGTATCAGTAACACCATCATTTACTGCATTTTTGTTCTTGTTCCAAAAACGTGGCTTGTCGTTGAATGACCTTTCCTTATCTTGATTATATATTTTGATGTGCCCTTTGGCAACAAGGGCACGCTCAAGGATGAGTCCCTTGTCTACCACCTCCACAAAAGTGGTGACATAGTGTAATAAGAAGTTATGAGCCATGTTAGGATGAGAGTTCTCCACGAAGAGGGTGACCATGTCCTTTTCTTTCAAAGGGGTTTTCATTCGGCTTGCTAGGGTATGCCACCTCTGGAGGTAGTTAGTAAAGGTCTCCCCTTCACATTGTTTCTCTTTGAGAAGGTCCAAAGTATCGGTATCTTTCTCCAAATTGAAGGAGAAGTAGGAGACAAAAAATTTTGACAGGTCTGCAAAAGATTTTATAGATCCCTTTTCGAGGGTCATGAACCACCCTAGTGCGTTGCTTGCCAGACTTCGAGGAAACAGGCTCAAGAGATAGTTGTCATTGTGGATAACTTCTTGACACTGGGAGTAAAACTCTTGTAAGTGGGCCTTAGGATCTTTGTTCCCCTTATATTTTTCAAACTTTGGCATTTCAAAATGTTTGGAGAAGGGAATCAATGAGATGGAGGGATCATATAGATATGGGCATATATCTTCAAACTTGAACGATTGTTTGCTAGTCCCTGCTTGGAGATCTTTTAGAGCGGCTTTGATTTCTAGGATGTCCGCATTGGCCAGTGTGTTGGATGGGTATTGATGGTAGGACAATTGTGGATTCTGAGATGATATTTGGAGATGGGCGTATGGATGAGGAGATGGCATCCCCTGTTGATACGCCAAGGGACCTTGTTGATAAAGAGGTTGTTGTTGCGAGGCGAGATATGGATGGGTCAGGTAGTTATGGGTGGCATACTGTTGGGAAGTAGGGAGAAGGTTTTGTTGATTAGCTTGCGGATATTGGGGGTACTGATATGACTGTTGCGATGCCACATAGGAGGGTTGTTGTTGATATTGTTGCTGGTTATAATAGTTGTAATGATGGGGTGGTTGTTGATGCACAGTTGGTGGCTGTGGTGGGCGAGATGGGATGTTATGTGGTGGTTGCACTTGCGGGTGTAAAATGGATGCAAGGAATGGAGATATGGTCGGGGCTGAAGGCCGAGGTTGATTTCCTTACGGTTAATGTTGTGATGGTTGTGTTGAAAATAGGGGATTGACCAATGGTTTTTGTTGAGGTAGAGGTGCAATTGAGATGTTGTGCGAGGGAGGTTGTTGAGCGCTAGTGGGAGCATAGGCTTGGGGAGGTTTTTGGGATACGAATGATGATGGAGGAGGGATGTTGGATTGGGACAGTTGTTGGGATACGAATGACGATGGTGGAGGATTGTTAGATTGGGGTGGTTGTTGGGGGATGAATGATGATGGTGGAGGATTGGTAGCCCCAGGAGGTGGGGGAAAGGCTGCAAAAGGGTTGCCCCTAGTGTTGACAGGAGGCGGGTTCAAGGGGAGTGGTGCCGATAGCATTAATGGTTGTGGTTGTGGGATGTTTTGTGGCATGCCATAGGAAAAAGGATCATTGGGATCAATGGTTTGGGGTGTTCCCGTGACCAAGATGGTGGGATGTGTGGGATTTCCAACGGGATATAGGACAGCGTTGCCGAATTCAGGTTGATGCCAACCTTCTATGGAAGGAACGTTGGGGACATACGAGCTATTGGGGATGTCATGTGAACCTTGGGGTACATTAGATGGGGAGGTGCAATACTTGGATAAGTCAACACCTGACTATAGCTTGAAACCTTTGTCAATCAAATGAGCCAATATTTTGTCACCATGTCTTTCGAGAAGGTGTTCTGTCATTTGTGCATTAACAGGGTTGTTGAAGTGTTCCTCGAATGTGAGCTCAGGTTGATTAGCCATGTTTTCCTCCCTAGGTGGTGACGTGTTTTGACCATCCACATTGGATTGTGATGAGGTTCCGTTGTGGGGATTGTGAGGGATATTAGCACCATAGTTAGTATCTAATGAGATGTTGATTGTGTTGGTGGGATTTTGAGGGTTGTTCGATTGGGAATTTAGGGCTTGTTGGTCGGCCATTTTCTTTGCCTGTGATTGAGTCTGAACGAGCATGCAAGATGATGAGATAGATAGAGATATTAGAAAAACCTTGATGATGAAAGATTGATTTGATTTGATGTGAGATTAGCTGATGAAAATCGGTCAAGCCGATGCGGATTGGTTTGATGACCCTAGATTAGTCTAGGTTTTGGATTTTGATCTGGATAGATTTGATGATGTGAGGGTTGGATTGTTCTAATGATTAGGATTGATTTGATGATAAATATGATGAAGACCAAGATCCACAACTGAGTTTAAGAAGGATCCTTGGTAACACTAGGTATTGATTGAAAGGTGGATGTATGATAACGACACTGAGTCCAACTTGAGATAGAAGCGGATTGATTGGGTCGAAAAGGATAACTAACTTAAGATGGATAGCAATCCTAAGCTAGTTACGATGATTATGATTAGGGATGAATACCCAGGTCAACTCGGATGACTACTCCAACGAGGTTTATATGGAATAACGGGGATCGAAGATGAAAGTGGATTTAGGACGAATGGGGAGTATCTCAGGATAGATGAACAGCTCTCGAAACAAACAAAAGAGTGTTCCAGATAAATGACTCTTAGAACGAAGGGATGAAGACTTGGAACGGACGTTCAAATGTTCGTTTAGGATGGTGAATGGTCTTATTGATGTTCAAAATAGGGGGACAATGAATGCCAAGTGATAATATAGGTTGATCAAAGGTTAGGTCCACCATAGCATTAGGACAGGTCTGCCACAGCACAAGGACAGGTCTGCCATTGCACTTAGGACAGGTCCGCCACTACACTAGGACAGGTTCGCCACTGCACTAGGATAGGTCTGCCACTCCACTGGGACAGGTCCACCACTGCACAGGAACAAGTCTGCCACTGCACCAGGATAGGTTCGCCACAGAGTTAGGATAGGTCCGTCATAGAGTTAGGACAGGTCTGCCACAACACAGGGACAGGTCCGCCAAAGGGTAAGTTTAAGCTTGATGTTTTGGTGGATGGGTAAGGAAAAGGACCCAAAATATAACAATCATAGAATACTTGGCTAAATTGATAATCACTGGTTTTTGCACAAGAAAGACAATTCAAACAGTACAACCCTAAGATTAGTAGAAATGAGTATGGTCAACAAAGTCTTCTACTCTAAGATGCACATGGTTGCTAAGGAGTCCTCGATATACACTCGGTACGTGAGGCCCAAACCGTGAACACCAACCCATTACAAGCGTGAGTCGGGAACCTTAGCGAGATACTAAAGGCTCGGACCAACTCTTCATGTCATCCCGATGCTTTGCCAATTACAACGTGGTTGGATTGAGGTACAGCTTTTGCTCTCCCCCCTTTATATACCCCACTAATACGTGTGGTTGGAATCGTCCCTTGGGGTGATGAAATCCCCAAGCAGCTCCCACTAAGAAAATGAAAAAGGAGTGACTCAAAGGACTTGGAAAGCTATGATTTCTCGTCACCCAGGATCGCCAAATGGCGCAAGGGGATTGGATACATCAAATAGCCTTCCCAAACACGCCAAACAAGGTTTTTTGACCCCTTTAATTAAACTATGTGCCTAATTTATCAAAAGGCAATCGACAAAAACTTGAAATTTTACCTTTGGGAGGACAAGTCCGCCACTCTATAGGGACAGGTCTGCCACTCTGTTAGGACAGGTCCACCACTACATTAGGACAGGTCCGCCACTGCATTAGGACAGGTCTGCCACAGCATAAGGATAGGTCCACCACAACAGGACAGGTCCGCCACAGTAGGACAGGTCCACCACTCTGCCAGGACAGGTCTGCCACTGTAGGACAGGTCTGCCACTCTGTCAGGATAGGTCTACCACTCTGTAACTCTGACTTGCAAAAATGCAAAAAATAGCAAATGTGAAAGAAAGAGACCTGTTTGTGGGTCCCACCGGGTGTGCCAGAAATGTGATAGGTCGAATATGAGCATTAGAAAACAAGCAGCTAGTAAAAGAGTGCAAATAAGCACCAAAACAACCTACACCTCAAGATTAGCCTAAGTTGGAAACAACACAAGATAAAAACAACAAAATGAAACTTTATACCTTGTGTTTAATCAATCCTTTGGTTGGCCCTTCGATCTTTGATGTGTATGCTCCTTGGATGGCACAAGATGCAAGCTAAATGATGTTGTGAGGATGAGTGCAAGTGGATGAAAACATTAAAATGGCTAAGTATAGATTGAGAAATAAAATTGCAAGAGTTTGGCTAGCAAAATGATCTCCCCAAAATGAGAGAAAAGAGGGGGTATTTATAGGAATATTAAGAATTCCTAGGGGAAATGGATGGCTAAGATTGAGCCACCAAAGATCAAGATGTAGGGCCAAGGTGAGTTGAGAACTCACAAGCCCTCACATTTTGACATGTGGCTTTTGATATAGCCCTAAAAACTAAAGTGGACATGAGGTGGAAGGAGAAGTACATGACATGGAGGGGGGTACAAAGTACCTTGGGATAGGACAAGATCTCCTAATAAAGGAGGTCCTTGTCCCCATGTGGGTGAGAGGACATGTGAGGAATTAAAAATTCCTCAAATATTCTCATGGGGAGATGGGAAAGAATAAAGAATAAGTAGAGGACATGTGGGAAGAAGTGAAAGAATTAAAAATTCCTTTTGGGTGCCTTGGGGGATTAAAGGGTGAATTAAAAATTCACATGGGGAAGTGGAGTGCCTTGTGCAAAAGGAGAAAGCCTTTAATAAGGTTGACTTCAGGACACATGCCATAAGTGAGAGGAGGATTAGGTTAGGCTAACCAAATGATTAAGGTTGTGCAAGTACTCAGTTAGATGGACTAATGACTCATTAGAAGCAAGTGGGAGATTATGGAGGATGTGACCCTAATGATGATTAAGGGTATGCACACGCTCACCCTAGTTAATTAGAAGAAGATGAGGTAATTAAGATGGATTAGAGACCAACTTGAAAAAGTTGGAGGATGTGACCATGAGAGAGAAAAGAGGAATTAAAAAATGAATTTTAATTCCAAAAGGGGAATATGACTAAATTAAATAAAATGGTAAATTCATTTAATTTAGAGGAGGAAAAGGGGTAAAGTATTTATTAAATTAAATACTTTAGGACCCTTATGTAAGATGCAAGGTATTAATTCAAACAAATGGTTTAATTAATATTGAAAGAGGGGATGAGCAATTGGATGAATGAGGAGACGCGTTTGATCATATGGAAGTGATCAAATTGGACGTCTACAGATGTAAATGAAATATGATGCATTTTTATTTTGTTATTTCAAATGTGAATATATGATGTAATAAATGGATGAATGAATGATTATTATGATGATACTTCTAATGTGTGATGTATGATATGATAATGTTAATTAAAATCCAATTATATGAAAATGCAATTATGTAGATGATTTGTTTTTGATATTTTTCTTATACAATTTAGATGATGTGATGATTTGAAAAAAATATGATATGTTGCAAAATATTTGATGGAATGTATGGATGATGAAATGAAATGATAAATGATTTCTAATGTATGCAATGGAAATGATTATGCAATTACATGATAATGATGTTATTGTTAATGTCAAGTATACTCAATCCATTAATGAGAAAAGATAATATCATTTTTGAATCCTTCACCAGCTTTTGTAACAAAATACTCTGCAGATGCAAAACTGACATGAATGTAATCTAATTTTACCATGCAAATCTATATCCAAGCATTTTTCATCTTAACAGTCCATTTATCATGATTTTTATCATCATTGAGACTTTAAAATGTTGAAAGTGAGTACAAGCATCAATGGTATAATGTAGACCAATGATGACTTGAGTACTACTTTCATGATTTTTGATATTGCAAGTTAGCACAAGCATCTAAGTATAATTAAAATAAGATTTCCTGAGCATTTCTTGTGTAAATAGATAGGAATTAATCATTTTATTGAGAAAAACCAGAACAAATGGGCAAAACTATGAACATGCTGACAACCTCGAGTTTAGCACAACCAACCTCTGTTTTAGCGCATACATCCAATCTTTTAGCGCATCTGTCATCTAAATAGCACATACAAACACTATTTCAGTGCATCTGCATAGTCTGTCATCATAATTTACTAGTATCTTGGTGAACCAACTTCTGTTTTAGTGCATCTACCCTATTTGACAGTGAATACACCCTATCTTCTAGTGCATCCATAGTTTTTTTAGCGCATTTGAGGTCTGTTATAGTGCATCCACAAAATGAAAAAAAAACCAAAGAGCTATTTTCCCATTAGTCAACATTGAAATCTGGATTTTTATCATAACAAAAATATTTTCTCAGTCCAAACAGTGTCTTAAACTTGAAAAAAATAGGACCTTGCAAGTCAAAATCTTCCAAATTAAACCAAGATCTTACAATTTTAAAGTTCCTAATCACCAAAACATAACTCTTGATTATTACATTAATTTTCATTATCAGGATCATCATCCTACAATCGTGAAACAAAACACAATAATCAGATTTTAACTTGGTCTCATCAATAAATTTATCATTCTATTCGACTTAAGTTAATACCTTTGGCACTCACCCAAACAAAAAGATCAAAGTTTAGTAAAAATAATAACACTTGTATGCCAATTTTGACAAGGTTACAAAGATAGAATCTTAGAGAAAAATAAATTGAAACACCAAATACCATGGCTGAAGAAAATCCCTTTTACAGATTCCACCAAAATGATGCAAATGAAATAACCCAAGAGGATATCCAAACAGAACAACAAGATCCCAATTTCCATAAATTTATGGAAAAATTCTTAGAACAAGATATGGAAAAATACCTTTTAATGCTAGTTGAACTAGGTGCAAAACTTCCAAAGGACTTTGAAATCAATTGACTTAAAGAAGCACCTAAAGTAGCTAAAACTGAAACAAAAAACACATAAAACATAGATCAAGTGAATGTCCTAAAACATCAAATGCAAAACTTGCAACAACTTCAAGATATGCAAAAAAGAGCCACAAAAAGGTACTCATTATAGGACATTTTTCCTTACCCTTTTGATCCAAGTGTGGACATGATACCATTTCCTAGACATTGTGAATTCCTAAAATATGAAAAGTATAATGGTAAAACGGATCCAATTGATCATGTAAGGGAATTTAGAACCATGAGTTTAGAATTTGAATAAGAGGAAACTTATCTAATGAGGTTATTTCCAAGGAGTTTAGGAGGTCAATTTATGGAATGGTTCTCTAAACTACAACTATGAATTTGATCTTTTGAAGAACTAGTCAATAGGTTTATCTCACAATTTTCCTATAATATTCAACATGAGATAACACTAAAGGACCTTTACAATATGAAACAAAAGAAAGGTGAAATATTTCTCTCATTTCTACAATGATGGAGAAGGTTGTTTGCTAGATATCCTTGTTCTATATTGGAAGAAGAAAAGATGGAACTATTCATTGACAACCTAACTGATGAAATGAGCTACAAGCTTGAACTACAATGCCCCCCTACATTTGAGAAAGTAATTGAAAATGGACTCAAGATCAAAGAAGCCTTGGTCAAAAGAGGGGTAATAAAACATTAAAATGAAGGATCAAACAATACAAATTCATCAAATCACTATAGCAACAATGATAAACCCAAGTTTTGAAAAAATAATAGAAATACTGGTAACAATGATGTTGCAAATGAAACACAAAACTCAAAATCAGTACTTAACTTGAAAAGAACAATTGCAAAGACCAATCAAAATGTCAATCAAAGCAATAATTCAAACAATGGAGAATCTAAACCACAATCATATGAAAAACCATCAAATAGAAGAAGACTCACATCATTGGGGAAAACACTAGAATCAACAATGAGAGAACTTCTTGCACATGGACTTATCACATTACCTGAAGCAAGAAATTGGGAACCAAAAGTAAAACCATCATGGTGGAATGACACAAACTATTGTGACTTTCATAAGAACAAAGTACATAAAATGAATGATTATATGCAATTGAAACACCTAGTACAAGATTTGATTGACAATAGGAAGGTATTTGTAGGACATCAAACAATTAATGACCATAATGTATTTAAGAATCATTCACCAAATTATGGAAAGGGAGAATCTTCTTCTGGAAATAGTAAAGGTAAAACTATAAACTACATTTATGACAACACTATTCATTGTATTTCTACGGTTGAGAAGAATGATACCACTGATAAAAGAACTGATAACATTGGAATCAATGATATCATACCATTAAATTTGATCCCAAACACGGTCCCATCAAGCAATCAGATTAATGTCATAAAAATCAAGGAAAACCAAGATCATCAACTAGTCAATGTGACAACAAGGGGGCAATCCAAGGTAATATTGAAAGGATGTTCATATAAAACCATTGCTACTCCTTCGAATCAGTACAAAATAGTCCATCAACTACAGAAAAATACCAGCACAAATATCAATTTTGGAACTCCTTAAAATCTCACCATCTCATAAGGAGGTTTTGGAACAATCTCTTGTGGCCACAATGGTACCCAATAATCTGGATGTTTGTCAATTCCATGCTATGGTTGGACACTTAACCATGCCTCATTGCCTATCATTTTTTGAACAAGATGATGTATCACTTACTCATCCACACAATGTTGCCCTTCATATTGAAGTCTTAATCCACAAACACTGAGTTAAACGTGTCCTAATAGATGGTGGAGCTGGTTTAAACATTTTCACTTTAAAATAGATCTGTGCACTAGGATATTCTGATAATGCTATTGATGCCAAAAGGAAAATCACAATAAAATCCTATGACGAAGAAGAGAGATCCTCCAGGGGATTGATTGTATTGCTTATTCAAGTGGGACCAATTGTGAAGAATATTATTTGCCAAGTGTTAGACAAAGAACTAACTTCTAATATACTCTTGGGATGTCCCTGGATTCATGAAATGCAAGTAGTAGCTTCAACTTATCATCAGTGTTTAAATTTTCTTGTCAATGGGCAAAAAATTACTATTTTAGCTGACTACAACAATCCCCAATATTATAACATGCTTAAAACAACTCAAGACACTTTTTTTCCCCATAATAGGGAAGCAAACACTTCTCATTCATCCAATGATGAAAGGAAACTAAACATTGTATCTAAATGGGTTGAGAAAAAGGACCAATCAAAAGAGACAAGTGTTGTTGACTCCACTTCATCAAATGATGAAGCTCAACTTTATTCGCTATCACAACAATTTAAATAAAAGTTCCAGTTAAAAGACAAAGGCATGGGAGAGTATTCCATTGAACAATCTTTTTTTTTTTTCACAGTTGTTGCCATCTCTGAAATCATATGGGCAGCCATCAACATCAACACAACCATCATCACAACCTACCATAGTTTTTAATGATAGATTTGTAAAGGCAGGTACTTAAGATGAAAAATCTGAAGATAAGGCCATCCTCAATTGGCTCTACAAAGATGAGGAAGCATCTACATCGGCAACTATCAACATAAAGACAAATCAATATGGAAAGGGAAAAAAAATATTAGAGAAAATGGGGTATGAAGGACAAGGGCCTATTGGAAAAAGAAAAGAAGGCATTGTAGAACCCATCCAACCTCTCACACTTTAGCCAAAGGACAAGACAAGACTAGGTTATATATGGGAAACAAAAGAAGAAAACACTCATAGAGTTGTTGAAACAATCCTTCAAATGTTGGATAGTTTTGAAATAGATTCCAATGAATATGAGTGGGATTATTTATCTAAAGCATCATACAAAGACATACCAATTGATTTCATAAAATAGTATGCACCCACACACGAGGAGGGACAAAGCTCAGGGACTAGACCCCTTGTATTTGGATCAAAAAATATCGATGACTCAAGTGAGGATGTACAGATATCGAGTGAGATAGATGACTTGGAGGAGAGTAATATCATAGATCTTGACATCACCACTGACAACTTTGATAACATTGCTATCAGAACCCTTACTATCATTAACCTTAGCCAATCTAATGACCTTTTACCCTTAATGCATCCTGAACTTATTGACTGGGAACCAACTGAACCTATCAATATTCCTATCTATGTGAATAATGATGCTATCATAAATTTCCTTTGTTGTGATGAACCTAACACAAGTTCTAATCATAATTCTCATAATGAAGCTTCACGTCAGGAGGGTGTCAAATCTTTCAATTGAAATTTTGAAAATAGGAATAATGGATCTAATAGTGAAAACCATTTAATGGCAATATTAGATCTTGAAAAAGTAAAATTAAAGAACACATTTGATGGTGAAAACCTCTCTAAGGCACCAAAATATGGGAGATTTTACACCATTCTAGAACAATATCATGAAAGACTGTCAATGTTGGTGGAGCCTACATAGTCTATCAATATTGGCACAATAGAAAAAGCAAAGACTACATCTAGAAGCATCTATGACTAGACAAGAAAAGTGAGAATTCACCAAGTTCTTTGAAGAAAGAAATTAACTTTGCTTGGTCTTACTCTGATATGCTAGGTTTAGATCCAGATCTTCTAATGCATCATTTATCTCTACCATCTAGGATAAAACCAGTAAAACAAAAACTAAGGAAAATCCATCCAAATATCACTTTGATGGTAAAGGTTGAGCTGAAAAAGTTGTTAGATGCAGGATTCATCAGATCTATTGATTATGTTGAGTGGATTTCTAATATTGTACCTATTTCTAAACTGGATAATAGTATTATAATATGTATTGATTTCAGAGATCTCAACAAGGAATGTCCAAAGGACGATTTTCCTTTTCCAAACATTGACATTATTGTTGACTTAATAGGAGGACATGCCATGTTATCACTAGTGGATGGCTTCTCAGGGTATAATCAAATCAAAATAGCACCAAAGGATTAGGAGAAAACAATATTCACATGTCCATGGGGAACATTCTGTTGGAATGTCATGCCCTTTGGGTTGAAAAATGCAGGTGCCACATATCAGCAAGCAATGACCACCATCTTCCATGACATGATGCATACCTTTATGGAGGATTATGTGGATGATATATTAGCAAAGTCATGTACTAGAGAAGGGCATCTAGAGATCCTGGATAAAATATTTACCAGATTAGAGGAGTTCAATGTTAGATTAAATCCTAAGAAATGTGCGTTTGGTGTAACATCAGCAAATCTCCTAGGATACATAGTGTCAGAAAAGGGTATCGAAGTGGATCCCACAAGTTCAAGGCTATAATGAAAAATTTTCCACCAAAGAATATCAGTCAACTATGATCTCTAGAAGGAAGGCTACAATCAATCAGGATATTTATCTCCCAATTAGTAGACAAAAGTCATCCATTCAATCATTTGCTACATAACAATTTCTTGTTCAAACGGGATCAAGGGTGTGAAACAACTTTCAATCAAATAAATCAATATCTGATGTCACCACCCATACTAATACCACCTACAAAAGAGAGACCCTTATTACTATACATTGCAACAACAAAGATTTCTTTGGGTGCTTTATTAGCACAAGAAGATCCTGTGGAAAAGGAATAGGTTGTTTATTATATCAATAGGACTTTGAATGGTTATGAGATAAATTACACCTTCATCAAAAAAGCTTGTTTGGAAGTCATATTTTCTACCCAACATTTGTGGCATTACATGTTAACCCACATAGTCAAAATCATAGTGAAGATTGATCTGTTAAAGTATTTACTCAGCAAGGTAGCTCTAACAGGAAGACTAGCCATGTGGGTCATGATCTTGAGTGAATTTGATATCCAGTATGTGGATTGAAGAGCCATCAAGGGTCAAGTGATAGTTGATTAGTTAGCTAAAGCTCCATTACCAGATGATCATCCGCTGAACATTGAATTTCCTAATGCATTCATTCTTACTGTGACAACACAAAAATAGAGGCTTTATTTTGATGGGTCCTACACACAATGTGGGTCGGGTGTGGGAATTCTATTTGTTACACCTCAAGGACATACCATCCCAAAGTCCTATAGACTCATGTTTCCATGTACAAATAATGTAGTGGAATATGAGGCATTGATCATTGGCATCAAAGTGGTAGTTGAATGGAAAATCATAGAGCTACAAGTATATGGAGATTCACAACTAGTCATTTATCAGTTTGATGTGATTAATATAATGCCTTCAAATGGTTCACAACTTGTTGAAGACGTTCATCTAGTAGTTATAGCTCTTGAAGTCTAGACACTCTATAATCCTCATCTGAAATAATTCCCTTCAGTGACACACAAAGTGATGGTATTTCACCTCAATATGTAGTATGGCCTCTAATCAATATATGAAGGAATATGGTGTAGCTCTTGTAGGTATTATGATGTTGGTTCTACCTAGAGAGTGAGATTTAATTGAACGTTTCAATCACGTCCAACATCGTTGACAATCTTCTTTAGTATTTTCAGAATAGTTTTGTTTAAGGCCTCTACCTGGACATTTCCTTGAGGATAGTATGGTGTTGAAAAATGATGTTGGATATGAAACCTCTCACATAGTTCTTGAACATCCTAATTCTTAACAGGTTGACCATTGTCTGTGACAATGGACTGAGGAATTCCATACCTACAGACGAGGCAATTCAGTATGAAAGAAGAAATTTTTTTTCCAGTGATTGTTGTCAAGGAAAAAAATTCCATCCACTTTTTAAAGTACTTCATTGTTGTGATTATGAATTTTTGTTCATTGGATGATAATCAACACAATCAATAAGACATTATATCAATAGATCTAAACAAAGATTAATCTAATTTAAGCAAGAATCTACTAAAAGCATTATATTTCTCTCTATATCCAAAGATTTATTAAATCAGGGGGCTCTCCAATTTTGTAAGAATTGTGACTGTTAAAATTCCAATCTAGAGAATGAGAATGATAATCTATATCATTGTTAAATGATATGCAAGCTATATGATGTAAAAAGCTCTGATACTGATTGCTGATAATGAAAGCTATATGTTGTGATATGATAATGGAAACTATATTAAGATGCAATCTATGATGAAAGACATGATTATAAACTAAATGATCTGCTATTTTTCTATTGTTATTGCTATTTGCTAAATTTCTTTAATTGATATTTCTATAGAGTAAGTTTGCACAAAGTTGGGATTCATTTCCTAAAGACAGAGGTTGTATTTATAGATTCCTGGTAGCACATTTGTGAAGGGGAAACAAAGAAAAGGTCTAGATTTGATTTGAAGAATTGAATGGTGAAGGATGAAGAAGCCTAAGATGATTATGGAGATTGTTCCTCCCCACAAAAACATTCAACTAGAGGATAGGAAGAATCAATGGAAGAAGATGAAGAAGTTTGCCTATAAACTTGTCTCCAAAGTTGCTCGTGAAGGTTGAGATGAATTAAATTAGACATTTCATATCTAATTTGGTAGGTGGATACAATTGAATATTTAGATTTATTCAATTTAGGAAAATAAGATATTTAATTTAATAAAACAAACTATAGAAGTGTATGTTTATTAAATATATATGGAAGAAATATGATAATTAAATAAATCAAAGTATGAAACTTGTTTATTTAATTTAGATGAAATGATATGATTAAGATGGAAGATAATCATTAAATAATTTGATAATAATAATTAAATAAAACAAAGTATTAATTTTTTTTATTTAATTAAGAGGAAATAATATAACAAAGATAGAAGAATTAAAAGTGAAGTATATAAATAAATATTTCTATTCATTTAATAGTAAAGGAATTAAAAGTTAATTAATCAAATAAATCGTATTTAATTAATTAAATTATCCAAACCATTTTTAGGTGTATACAAACAAAATAATCACTTACCACCATCTGATGTTACTCTCCACGAGGGAAATATTCACACGCCCAGGCTGAGGCATGTTGAAGCCCTATATAAACCATCCAAATAGAAATTAATCTATGAATCAATAATGATTTGCTTTTTCACTAACTAACATCTATAACAATGAAATTAAATTTAAATTTAGTAATTTTCCTCATACCTCCCCTGTTAGAGCCATCGAGGATTCTATAGCAAATGAAACACTGATCTCCATTTCCCTCATCACATTTAGAGGTGTTTTCGCTTGCAACATCTAAAAATAAAACAACAAATTATTCAATCACAAAAACTACAATAGTGATCCATGTCATGACTTATAATGTATGAGATAATGAACAAAATTTTGAGTACTTATTAAACTATATATTTTTGACTATCATGTTTACTATTTTCCCTATCCATATCTTGTTCGAAAACACATATTTTTAGGCTTTTACCCATAGCAACAAGCTGGTGAACCATTTGATAAAATGCTTTCATAGACATGTACGATAATTGTGGTGGCATAGAGAAGGCAATGAACTGTTTGAAAAAATGCCTCAAAGAAATGTGGTCTCATGGTGATGGAATTCCATTACAAACAAATGCATGTCATGGCATTCCATCACTATAAGACCACATTTCTTTCAGGCATTTTTTCAGACAGTTCATTGTCTTCTCTATGGTATTATTTCTTACTATTATGCTTTGATAGAAATTTTTCCAAGCATCCATAGTTTGTTAGAAAGCACCTATTTTAGGATTTTAGCCATAATAGAAAGGAAGTGAGTAGTTTGATAAAATGCTTTGGTACACATGTAAAATATGGTATCATAGAAAAGGTGATGAGTTGTTTGAAGAAATTCCTCAAAGAAATGTGGTCTCATGGTGATGGAATGACATTCCATCACCATGAGACCACATTCTTTGAGGAATTTTTTCAAGCTACTAACTGCCATGTATATGCTATTGCTTACTATTATTCTTTGATATATTTTTTCCAAGCATCCATAGTTTTTTGGAAAGCGCCTTTTTTAAGATTTTAGCCATAGCAGTGAGGAAATGAACTATTTGATAAAATACTTTGGTAGATATGTAGGGAAAATGTCGTAGCATAGAAAAGGCGGTGAGCTGTTTGAGAAAGTGCCTCAAAGAAATTGGGTCTCATGGTGATGGACCACATTTCTTGGAGGCATTTTTTCAAAAAACTCATTGCCTTGTCTATTCTATTGCTTACTATTATTCTTTCATATATTCCCTCTAAGCATCCATGGCATAGACAAGGCTGTGAACTGTTTGAAAAGATGTTGAGTAGTAAAAAGTGGTCTCATGGAATTCCATGACAAGAAAATGCAATTGAAAGCTACTCCTAGACTTATTACTTATGCTATGTGAAGTAATTGCATCACTACTTATGTTGACTTTCTAAACAATTATATTGTAGTTGAAATTTTTTCATCTATCAACATCTAGTTATTAGTTATGGAATGTGAAGTAATGCTTTGAGTTTGAATGATGTGCAATGCAACGTAATCAACGATATTAATATAAAATACACAAATCTATTAAGTACAATTAATTAGTTAAACTCTTTATTCTATTACTTGCGTGTAGGTTTGAGTAAATCCATTGGCACTGAGAGGTTTCCCTCAAAACCTCCAATATTAGCCTGTTCAACATGCAAAATCACATATTAAAATACCATTCATAAAACAATGCTTTTAACATGTAATAAATTAATATTTTTTTACCAGTTACATACCCCACCGATAGGTGTACTATAGAAATAAGTAGGTGTAGGGCTGGTGTATCCAGTCTCAACATTGTGACCCTGCAATTTTATTAAAATCATAAAACTAAATTAGTTAATCTTACATTTCAAAATCAAAATTTAATAAATTAAATTCAGTGAACTTGCTAACCTTTACCTGAGTATCAATTCCATATGGCTCATGCAAAATGTTAGTTTCCCTCTCCAACTCCATAGCTACAAAGGAATCCTGCATAGCAGCCTCCTGAGTGTTGGTGGGATCATACGAATAAGTCACCCCGCAAGATTGACACACATGGGTTCGAAGGCCACCACTCAAAGACTCCCTAGATGGTGTTGTAGAATAGGGATAGCATATTGGATGACACTCTGGGTCAAAGTGTTGATCACTTGCAATGTCTTTATGTTGGAACTCTCCTTCATGATGGAAGGGATAACAACGTGCTCATGAGGCAGCCTAGCGAGAGGTTGTCTCCCTTGCCGCATAGGATTCGGTTGTGCACCAGGTCTATCCTAAGCTGACCCCCCACCTCTCCCCTGGAAGTCCCTCATATCAAAATAATTTGGGATTTTGTTCAATATGAACTCACAATATAGTTTCCTAAGGAAATACTATGGGACTTCACAATTGTTGCACGGTGGGTAATCAAAAATCATGTACCACCTATCATAAAAAAGTTCCTAGTCTATTGGTGGTGGTACCAATGAATAGGAAACCTCTTCTTATTGAGGGTAAGATTTTGATTTGTGTGTGGGTCAGTGAATAATGAGCACAAATCACCTTTTGAAATTTTTAAATATTTTACATCTTTATATGATAATTTATCCATGTAATAAGCCCTAGCTGCCTGCCTCCTATCTTTCCATCCAATTATTTGATTGCTAATTGAATCTACATTTTTTAACATATCTTTCAATGCAGTTGCCAGGGTCATTCTTTCTACGGTTGAGCCATTTGGATTGCTCAACCTACTAATTAAATCCTCAAGTTTTTTGTTGTTCTTAATTTCACTCATTAATTTTTTTTGAGTGCCAGGAGGGTGTTGAGGGATTGGTGGAAAGGTTGTTGTTGTGGTTGATTTTGTTGTTGAGGATTTTGAGGGTTTGTAGGTTGATTTGCATCTCCTAAAAATTCAAAAAAATATATATCAAATACAACCTAAAACTAACAAATTCAAAACAAAAAGAAAACAATCCTTACCTCTCACACCTCCTCGTTGATGTGGTGACATCCTCGTGATGTAATAGCAACCATTGATGAAGATTTTTGCAAAGTACCTCCACCTAGAATGTGAGAACTAAAAATGGGGGTTTTGGCCATGGGAAAAAGAAAAAAAAAATTGAAATGCAAGAATGAATTTGTTTTACTTTTTTTTGGTTTTAATAGGTCATAATGTGAGCACTTTATAATGTGCTTGCATTATGGGCTCATTGTGGCTGAGCCTCAAGCTCGGCACACCAAGCCATAATGTGAGTGCGTTATAACGCGCTCACATTATAACACACTCACGTTATGAGTTATCAAAAAAATAAATTAAAATGGCCAAAAATTGTCTACCCATCTCCATGCACCCACCCACCAAATAGATTTAAAAAAAAATAAACCTAGTAGTTTAGAAACTACATTCAATTCGCTACATTTTCTATTATTACATATATTTGAAATAATATAGATAACTTATTCAATTTTTTATGTCAACTTGCCTAACTCTAATTGTTTTGAATTTTTCTCCACTTAAGGGCCTATTTTTTCCATGATGATCTTGCACAAATTTAGAAAATGGGCTAAAATTGGTCTCCAAGCTTCAATTAGGGCTTTGTTGACTTTGATGACTTTTATGAATTGAAAATACCTTTTTGACACTTTCCTCTTTGAAAAATCTGCATACAAAACCTACAAACACACATGCAAAGAGGGGAAAAAGGGTTAAGGGTTAGAATTTAGGAGTTTGCCTTGGTCAAACCCCAATTTGGTAATCAGACACTAGATGATGAAATGAAATAGGAAGAGAATGATAAATAAACAACATGCAATGTCATAAACTTACCAAACCCTTGATGTGTAAATCTGAAGATAAGCAATGAAGTGCTCCAATGGATGATATGATTATGCTTAGAGTGTTTGAATGCTTGATAATTGCTTGAATGATTAGATGAATGAATGCTCGAATGAATGGGGGTTAAAATGAGAGGAAATACCATTATTTATACTTGATTTTCCATTATTTCCCAAAAATAACACATCATAGGCCAACCTCAAGTGTAAGAGAATAAAACCCTACCAAGAAATTAAAATTGTTTTGATTTTTGTGCCCAGTGGGACTAAGTCACCCTAGGTGGTGACTTGGTCCCACTAGGACAATTTCACTAGGTGTCAAAAATTAAAGTGCATTAAATAATGTTTAATGGGAATATCCTCAAAAATACACTTAAGTATGGACGGAAAGTGCATTAAGGGGTCATTTAAACATAAGAAAGGGTCAAATTAATGATGACAAGTCTAGAAAAGTGTGAGATTTTGTTACAACTCTTTGAAATAAGACTTGGTAAATGATAAAAATGGGATATTTAAATGAATTATAATGAAAGGGTCCAAGAAAAAGTGTGGAATTGGGTTACAACACTTCACAACACTTTTACAAGAAATCCTAGAAGTCTTAATGATTCTCAAGGGTCCAAGACCTAATGTGAATGTGTTGGCCACATTACAACATTAAATCTAGGAAAAATCAAGCCAAAGTTCATAAGAAAGACTCAAGTGAGCGTAAAAATGTCAACTATACATTTTTTGGAAATACATTAAGCCCCCACTTTAGTGAGAGGATGAACTTGCTTCAAACTCATGCTAAAGTAGCCCAACATGCACATTGAAAGGGATCCAAATGCACTCATGTCAGTAAGATGAGACAACAATAATCAAGAGGGATGATCAATACCCGAGGATCATGATCCCATGGATAACCAAACATAAACATAAAGGAACACACAAGAAAATGATGAAAAGGAATGAAAGAAAGCTTCGATCATTTTTCTAGCTCATTGTGGATCAAATCAAGGCTATTTGTTTGGAACAAGAAATGTCTACTCACTTTGGGGCGATGGAAATCATGGTTGTCTGTTGGGTGAGAAGGCCCAAGTATACTCACTCTAGGGCCATGAAACTTTTGGTTGTCCATGGGGTGAGAAATCCACAAGGTGGCTATGGGGAAAAGTCATTCCTCAAAATGGACTTTCCCCCTCAACCATATCAAAGTTATACCTCCTAATGACTTTAATAAGGCACCACAAAGGACAATGTCTTTTTGTGCTTCATGAGACAAGCAAAGCTTCGTCTGCTTAGAACTCATGAACAAATGAAATGGAACCATAGGCATGTAAGCTGTGTTATACAAGGTGGACATATAAATGAAAAATGAAACTTGCAAAAGAATGTTCAAAGGAGTCTTGCTTAGTTCATGTGAGGTCTTTAACTTAGGGAACATTGTGTCTAATGTTTCCAAGAGAGGACTGATCAAAGAATAGAATATTCACAACTTAGCGGATGCAATGTGTCACATCAGGCCACAAAGGGGAATGTAATATGTTGAGATAGATCAAGCTCATGAAAGACATCACACCCAATTTCATCCAAAAAGTGACAAACACATCGTATAAAGTAACAGGGCTGCACTAAAAACCAAGAAAAAGAAAAAAATGCAAAATGAATGATGCCAATGTATGCCCCCACTTCAAAGGAATTGATACACACTATTTTGTGAGAAATTAATTTAAAGTAGATAATGAAAAATGAAAAGAGAAACAAAACATGAGAGCCAACTTGGAAAGCCCCTATGCCAAGTCATATGTTTTCGATTAAGTTTACATCATGTGAAGCAAAAAGGAAGAAAAGAAAGATGGGTTTCCCCCAAAAAGGAACACACCAAACACATAAGGGAACTATGGATTTTGGGTCAATATGTTCATTGCTAAAATGTTTTGATTAAAGAGCACAAAACTATCATCATTCCCCAAATACACATAAAACTAGAAGAATGACACAAAGAGAGTGAAAACAAAAGAAAAATAAATGTTTCTTTGGGTCAAAATGGAAGAGACATAGAATGTCTCAACACTTTGCATCATCCCGAAAACACAAGCAAAATGAAAATAAAAAGGTGAAAGAAAATGAAAAATATTTTGGGTCAACATGAAAGAGATATATTCGGTCTCAATTCCTTATGTCATCCCCAAAAGCAAAACACAAGCTAAAAAGAAAAATACAAGTGAAAA
Organism: Sequoia sempervirens; assembly: GCA_007258455.2. Classification (NCBI taxonomy): domain Eukaryota; kingdom Viridiplantae; phylum Streptophyta; class Pinopsida; order Cupressales; family Cupressaceae; genus Sequoia; species Sequoia sempervirens. Next base: position 210,802,730 of record VDFB02270651.1, on the reverse strand, counting down.
GGAAAAAAAAATCTTTTTGGGTCAACATGGAAGAGACATAGGGTGTCTCAATGCTTTGCATCATCCCCAAAAGGAAAATAAAAAAGCAAAAAAGAATATAAAAAGACCTAGTTGGTCAACATGGAAGAGACATAGGGCGTCTCAACGCTTTGTGTCATCCCCAAAAGGAAAACACAAAACAAAATCAATGTACGACATATAGAAGAATGAAGGTACAAATAGAGGAATGTCACAAAGAGAGGAGAACATCAAACGACACGTTACGAGGGAACATGATACATAGAAAAGAAAAATATTAGTAATGCAAATGCAAGTCAACTGACAAGAAAGTCGTTCACCTTCCAATCTCAATCGGTATAAGTAGAAGGTGAATAATGCAACTAGGGAACAATGAAAAATGCATTACTAGGACAAGAGGAAAAGGCTATCGACTTCTTCCCCCCGCTAAGTGCAAGGAAAGAATGAGCTGAGATAGGTGATACGAAAGGGGTCATGGAATAGTGAGAAGAGGATGCTCTAAAACTATTACATGATGAGGTGTGTGGGAAAGTGGACTATGGGATAAATTCAATAGGCGAGAGGAACTTAAACGTATCTAATATATGTTGTAAGGTTTTACAATCATTAGTTCTATGTCCAAGAGTGTGATCATATTCACATTACTTTGTGTTGTCTTTAGGAAATTTGACTCTAGTACAAGGGGGTAATTTAATGAGATCAAGACTAAGAAGAATTTGCAATGCTTCTACATTAACAGATTTAGGACAAGGAAATTGAAAAATTTTACCCATAGGTGGCATGGAATGAGAAGGGGTAGGACCAAAAAGGATTCTATCATTCTTAAGAAGTACCAGTTCTTCTTTAGGAAGGAGGAAATTCATATCAAGGGGAGAATCAGAGATCATCGTGCCATCATCACAAAGTCTCCAATATTCTAAAGTAGGCTTGTTGTCATGAGGAGGATCTTGATAGCCTAACCCTATTGTGTTTTCAAAAAGTTGATGAATGGCATGTTCAGTTGTTGTGTCACATCCTTGTTTGCTTAAGATTGTAAAACCTTTTCCATAAGTTTCTTCAAGGTTGATTGGTGTGTTTGTAACTTTATTATAATAGGATGGCTGAGGAGTTTCTTGGTTAGAGGAACTAGGTCCACTTGCTGGAGGGAACTTAGGTCCTTCATTTGTTTCAAGATGTAAGTAACCAAACATATCAGGAGGTGAGACCATAGGAAGGTCTTGTTGTTTCATGGATGTGTAAAAGGATCCATTGGCTTCAAGGTTGTCAATACATTCGTTTAAGAACTTATTCATGTTTTCATCATTTTCTACAATGATGTCAACATCATGAGGAGGACATTCATGTGGATTTGAAGGAGCATGAGGAAGCTCAAGGTCATTAGGATCAGTTCCAAAGGCTCAATTTGACATGTCCACTAAAGATTTTAATGACATCCAAAAATTTTAAAGTAAAAATCCATGATGCAAGCAAACTATATGTAAGAAATAGAAGAAAACAACAAATCTAGAAATTATGATATAATGTATTAGCAGGAAACAGAGATGCAGAAAATGTTCAAAAAATGCTAGAAATTATAGTGCAAAATGTGCAGAAGGACTAAGTCACCCAGTGTGGAAAATTAGTCATAGTGATGATTTTTTGATGTTTTTTAGAAATTTTAAATGCAATTTGATGTTTTTCAGATGCATAGATGGAGCTACAGTATGAAAATGCAGATTTTTTTTGTTTTCCAATGAAATATGATGCAAAAATACAAGCTATATGAGCTTTTCACTAATGCAATGTTTTAAAACCCTATGGTGCAATTTAAACAATGCAACTCCTAATGAAATGTTGATACAAGTTAAACCTAGGATTGAAATGCACTTGAAATCAAAAAGGAAATAATCAAAATTCAAGTTCACCAAAATGTGGACATTGATTTTCGGTATCCAAGGTGCTCTTGCTCTTCTAGGTTATTCACCTAAAAGGAGAGAAATGGTCCCAAAATGCTAATGTCTACACTCAAAATTAATGTAATGAGGGATGCAATGTATCTAAATATGACATATAAATGCAATAAACTGAAAAAGAAATGATTTATTGATGCTAAACCTAAGAAATGCAAAGTGTTGTAAAACATAGTGATGTATGCAAAAACACCTAAGAATGCAAGTAAATTATCATAGAATTAAATAGAATTGGAGAGGTGCACCTAGAATTTGAAGTCTAATGTAGAGAGGCTCTAGAATCCTATAGAGTTGACTAGAAATTTTGACTGGGACACTTATGCCAAGTTGGGCAACTTAGTCCAGTTTTGGGGAAAATCTGTCAGAATAGGAATCTGCCAAATGTGTACTCAGAAATGTGAAAATCAATTTCCAGGCCTAGAAGTAGGACTAATTTTCCATAGATGGCAACTTAGTCCACCTAGGAATTTCTAGAATTTCAGGATAGGATTTTGTAGCTTTCGGTCTGCACTTTCTTTTCTAATAGGTGTTCGGATTTGAATATGCAAAAAATGGGTTGAATTGGTCTCCAAACTTCAATTAGGGATTTGTTGACTTTGATTGATTGAAAAGACCTTTTTAAATTTTTCCTCTTTGAAAATTATGCATACAAGACCTGAAAATTCACATGCAAAGAGGGGGAAAAGGGTTAATGATAGGGAGGTTGGATGAAACAATCACTGTTTCATGCTCTGGGTCTTTCTTGGAAGACTTCTAGGGTGTTGCACTCCACCACTTGAAACCTATAGGACCTCTTCCTTCTTAGAGTCCCCTGGTTTCTCCTTGCCAACCCAACTATCAACTTAGATCCTCTTACCAAGTCAAGTCTTGGTGAAATCTTGCAACTCTAACCTTATCCCTTAATCCACCCTAAATGCTACAATACTCCTAAATCTTGAATTTAGCTTTGCAGGGGTGTGAAGGTGTTTCTATTGACTTCAATCCATCCTATTTTGGTTCTCAAGGGTCCACATGACTTCATTTCTTAGTCACTTCCACCAAACCTTCATTTAGGCCTAAAAAGGCTACTAGCCCTAGGAGCCCCAATTAGGTCTCCTCTGAGAAAATAGGTTGGTTCTCAAAAATTTCAAAAGAACACAAAAATATTTTCTTTGGATTCCTAGTTCATATGCCCACCTCTCAAGGATTTTTGGGGTCTTGGGTCTCAACTCTGCGTACAACGCCCTAACTTGAAAATGAGCCAAAACTAGGTATTTTAAGCCCTTTCCTGGCTGCTCTCAAACTATTAAGTATTCCTCACATTAGATGGATTGATGGAGCTTCATCCTCCATGACATATCTTGGCAAGACACTTATCTGACTTCTCCAAGCAGTAATTTTTCAATGCATTGATACCTCTACAAATCAAGTGCTCTACACTAAGGTCTTCCCTAGCCAGACTCTTCCTTGCTCACCTAGGGCAAGACTTCCACATTAGCTCCTGTAATTTCAAAGGCTGTAAACTCTACCATATGTACATACATGGAGTCTAGTCACTGTTCCCAAAGGGTCATACAATTTTTATGGTGGGAAAGTGAACTAACACTCCATTTTCACAAAACTGCCTCATTCAGACCAGCAATAGTGTGAAATCAAAACTATTTACAAACAATGATTGAATTTGTATAAATAAACTAAATAATTCCACACAATGCTTGAAGAAAAACTACACTACATCCTACACAAATTACAGTGCCATGATTAATCCATTTAAACCTCACTTCAATGCAAAAATTAGAAAATGCACTCTCAAACACAATTGCTTTCCTTGAATTCCCAAAACTTCAAAACATAACAAATGCTCCCCCCCCCTACTCCAATGCTAAGTAATTCCATAAATAGGGTCCCTAAAATAGTTATCCTCATCCATGGGCTCTTCTTGGCCGCTTGTAGCTCCAATTGAGAAATATTTTGCAAGAATTCCTACAAAAATCCAAAACCTTATTTTGAGCTAGAACCTAATGATACCTATACTATGGTCAACATGACCTTCATCTGATCAAAACCAAACCAAAAATTCCATTAAGGCTTACATCCAAATGAATTAAATTTGATTGATTGCTTAGTTTTCCTAGACAAACCTTCTAAACAACCTATGGTGATCTATGGGTGCTCCTGCACTAGTTAAGGGTTAGAGTATAGGGGTTTTCCTTGGTCAAACCCCACATTGGTAATCAAACGGGATAGCTAATGAAATTAAATAGGAAGATAATGATAAATAAACAACATGAAATGTCATAAACTTACCAAAACCTTGATGTGTAAATCTAAAGATATTCAATGAAGTGCTCCAATGGATGACTTGATTATGCTTAGAGTGCTTGAATGCTTGATAATTGCTTGAATGAATGGAGGTTAAAATGAGAGGGAAACCCTTATTTATACTTGATTTTCCATTATTTCCCAAAAATAACACATCATAGGCTAACGTCAAGGGTAAGAGAATAAAATTCCACCAAGAAATTAAAATTATTTTGATTTTTGTGCCTAGTGGTACTAAGTCGCCCCAAGTGGCGAATTCATCCCACCAGGGAAATTTCACTTGGTGTTAGAAATTAAAGTGCATTAAATAATTTCTAACAGGAATATCCTCAAAAATACACTTAAGTATGGTAGGAAAGTGCATTAAGGGGTCGTTTAAACATAAGAAAGCGTCAAATTATTGATGACAAGTCTAGAAAAGCATGAGGGTTTGTTACAACTCTTTACAACACTTTGAAATAAGACTTGGTAAATGATAAAATGGGATATTTAAATCAATTATAATGAAAGGGTCCAAGAAAAATGTGAAAGTGGGTTACAACACTTCACAACACTTTTAGAAGACATCCTAGAAGTCTTAATGATTCTCAAGGGTTTAAGACCTAATGTGAATGTGTTGGCCACATTACAACATTAAATCTAGGAAAAATCAAGCCAAAGTCCATAAGAAAGAATCAAGTTAGCATAAAAATGTCAACTATACATTTTTTGGTGACACACTTGTTGCCCATCCTTTACCTACAATGCATTCCAATCAAAAACATGTGAAATATCTTGATAGTATGGCCTGAGAATAGAAACATGAAATACATCATGGATACGCGATAGACTGGGCAGAAAATCAAGACAATACATAGTAGGGTTGATCCTCTCCAAAACCTTGAATGGCCCTACAAAACACAGAGTGAGCTTAGAGCCTTTTCCATAGCAGATCAAACTCTTTCACAGACACACCCACAAGAACACCCGGTCTCCAATAGAAAAATGGTGATCAACTCTATGAGCATCCGCATACTTCTTCTTCCTATCCTGCCCTACCACCAAATGCTCTCTAATATGAATCACCTAATGTTCCATATCCTGGAGCATCTCTAGTCCTAGGAGGACTTTGTCCTCAAGATGATCCCAACTCAATGGGGTTCAACAGGGACAACCATACAAGGCCTAAAAAGGGGACATGCTAATAGAACTGCGGTACCCATTGTTATACACAAACTCCACCAAGAACAAATAATCCTCCCAATGAGTCTACTGATCCATGAAATATATTTTGAGAATATCCTCAAGGACCTAATTGACCCTCTCATTCTACCCATCTTTATTTCGGTGGTATGTTGAACATAAGTTCAACTAAGTCCCCAACACATGCTACAAGATTGTCCAGAGTGGTGACGTGAATAATGGATCTCTATCAGAGATGATCCTATGAGGAATCCCATGCAATCTGACTATATCCTCCATAAAAATATTGGCCACTAAAGAAGCATTATATGAAGACCAAACAAGAGAGAAGTATGCCACCTTAGTCAACCTATCCATGGTGACCATGATGGCATCATGATGATGAGAAGATACTCGCAAGCCGACTATAAAATCCACTGAAATAATATCCCATTTCCATTCTAGAACAAGATGCAGCTGAAGAAGATCCGTGGGGTGCTAATTTTCTACCTCAATCCTTTAGCACTCCAAGCACCTAAAGAAAAAGTCTATAATATCCCTCTTCATCCTGTACCAAAAATACAATTTATGGAGGTTTGTGTACATCTTCGTGATGCCCAAATGAGTTGAGTAGGGTTCCTGATGCACCTCTGACATACTTAGGGTACGAAGACCCTCAGAAGGAGGAACATAAATTCAACCTAAGTGCCACAAGATACCATCCAACTCAAGACAATATCCTAGAAATCTACCCTCGAGGGCTTTGCCTGACTCAACCTCTGACTTCACCTCCCGATACCAATTGTCTATAGGGAGTGCTGCAAGGATCTAACCCCTCAAATATACTCCAAGAGTAACTATTGAAAGCTCATTCCTTCCCCAACTAAGAGCATCAACCAAAACATTATCCTTTCCCTAAATGTACTTTACCTCAAATTCACACTCACACAAAAACTCCATCCACTACCTCTGCTTGACATTCAGTTTTGGCTGCATGAATATGCATTGTAAACTGCGATGATTGCTATGCAACTCAAACTGATGCCCTAACAAAAATTATCTCCATCTCACCAAGTCATGAACAATGGAGGCTAATTTCAAGTCATGCGTAGAATAGTTCAACTCATGATCCTTGAGTTTGCAAGACTCATAGGTGATCACATGACCATTTTGCATAAATACTGCTGCTAGACCCTCCAAAGATGTGTTAGTACACACCAGAAAATCTCCTATAGGATCAGGAACTACCAAAATGTGTGCACTACTCAACCTCTCCTTGAGAGTCTAAAAATTTTCCTAACACTATTCCAACTAGATGAAATTCTTATCTTTTCTCTCAAGGGAAGTGGTAGGGTGAGCTATCCTCAAAAAACCCTGCACAAACCACCAATAATAACCTACTAATCCCATAAAACTACAAACCTTTGAAAAATTAGTAGGCTCAGGCCAATCTATGATGGCTTGGATCTTTGTAGGATCCATGGAAATACCTTCTCCTAAAATGATATGCCCCAAATATCTCACCTTTGTCTGAAATAATTCACACTTTTCCAAATTTGCATATAATTGATTCTCTCTGAGACACTGCAATACCTACCATAAATGCTCCTCCATAGTCCTATAATATATCAAAATTTCATCCACAAAAACAAGGAAAAATATATCAAGATAGGTACAAAATACTCCATTTATCAAGCTCATAAATACAAAGGGTGTATTTGTCAACCCAAATGGAACAACGGTGAACTCATAGTGCCCATAAGGAGTATGAAATGCAGTCTTATGAATCTCCATCTCAAAAGTGCACAACTGATGATACCCCAAATTTAGGTCAATCTTTGAGAACACCTTGGCTCCCTTAATCTAATCAACTAGTCCATCAATCCTTGGCAAAGGATATTTTTTCTTCATAGTCACCTTATTCAACTACCGATAGTCAAAACACATCCAAAGGGATCCATCCTTCTTCTTCACAAAAATGATTGGTGCTCCCAAAGGAGAGACACTACGATGAATGAGCCCCTTAGCCAAAAAATTCTCTAGCTGCAAACAAAGCTCCTTAAGCTCTTAAGGAGACATCTGATATGGATTTTGAGAAATAGGCTCTGCCCTAGGAACAAGATCTATCCTAAAATTGATGTCATGCTTAGGTGGAATCCAAAGAATCTCACTAGGGAAGGTATCTACAAACTCCCTAAGAATAGGATGATCATCAAGGGACACCTCTCAAATCTCCCCTATCTCCAAATCATTAACCATCATAGCAAACAATCAGCAACCCTAACTCATACATCTCTTTAACTACATAGCATAAATCATACGCAAAGAGATGGGTCTCTAAATACCAACTATCTCTACCACCCTACCAGAATCATCCAAACACTACATTGATTTGCGCCAAAAATCTATAACTGCTTGATGAGCATCTAGTCAATCCATACAAAACCAATCTTAAATCCACATCCATACACAAGGGATTCTACCGCTACTCTAGCTCAAGAGGCCAATTCAACCTGCCACCATCCCATATCACTCCACTAAAGAAGGGGAAATGAATGAATCAGAAGCACCAGAGTTAAAAAGAATAGAAATTCCAATAACCTGCAACACACATGTGGTCTCCACAACTATAGCTTGATGTTGTGTGTGGTTGTTATCAATCACTAAAAACACTCTATGAGACCTTCTTTCATCACACATTGTCAGATCTGAGGTTGTCGACCTCTAACTGAAACCTGATGCACTCTTCTATGGACATTGCTTGGCTATATGGCCCTACTGGCTGCAAGAAAAAAATCATGTACTTCTACCATACCCCCTATTGCTAGAGGGTATACTAGACTGTTGGAAGCTACCTCTACTAGTTGTAGACTATGTTCTCTAAATTAGTTGGTCAGAATGATAACGCTTGGCTCGCTTCCAATTGTGGTTTTTCCCAAACTGAGAGCCACTAGCTTGTTGAAACTAAAATTTCATAGGTTTTGACTGGGAACATTGGTGTTGTTGTTGTCTACCCTTAGCGGGTGCATGATGGCTCCTAAAGGAACCCACTGCCTAAGATTGACCACCTTGGGACTTGAAGCCTGCTATAGGTGCACTACCAATCTACACACCTGTCTACCATCCTAGTTAAATGGCTAGATTCTCCTTTACCAATCGAGTCTTCTCTACTGCCACCTCCATGGTCTTTGGCTCAAAAAAACATACTTCCCCATGAATAAGGGAATTCAAACACCTAATGAAATGTTGGACCAATATGGCCTCATCATCACCAATACTTGTATACTACTTAAATTCAAAGAATCTATGCTCATACTGCTCTACAGACATATCCATCTTCTTCAACTCATGAAACTCATCAATGTGACGCTACCTCTAGTGGTCTAACAAAAAGAAAGCTCTGAACCTCTGAAGAAACATCTCCCAAGAGACTGAACCAATATCCAAATGCAATTTGTGTTCCTCCAATCACCATCCTATAGAAGCAAAACCCCTAAGGTGCATGATGGTGCATCTCACCTTGGTGTTACTACCATACAAATGCATGACAAAAAACACCTATCCAAATCTATCAACCATGTCTCTGCCTCGAAGCCACCACTAGAACCATCGAAGGTAGGAGGGCATGACATCAAGAGATCCATCATTGGACCTACTAAAATAGTTTCTTGTTCTGATATAACATCTCCCCTCCTAAGAGACCTTTCTCTCTCCCTATCCATATGCCCAGTGTGTTGGGATTCCCCCTACTGATTACCCTCCCTCCTAGGGCCTTGGTGGGAAAGGATCTCCTCAAGAAAAAGATGTAACTAAGCTCCATCTAAATTTTTTTGGCCATGATTCTAACCCCCGCTTCCTTCATCATTCTAAGAACCTTATTTCTCCTCACGATCACTCTCGTGGAACCCTGAGAAGGGGTTTTCTAGTGATTAGTCCCACATCCACCCCCACAACCTCTACCACAACCTCAACCTCAACCTCTAGGCATATTCCTACACAAGCACCACCAAAGGACAAGTCTAAGGTTGTTAGGTGAGGATGGAAAAAAGGGGAAAAACATAATCTGAAGAGTCCAAGCAACTAGGACAACATAATGGGCTCATATGAAGCCAGAGTAGCTAGTGTTAGAACTTGGGCTCTGATACTAGGTGTAATTCCCCTACCAGGGTACCCCAGAGGAAAACACTAACCTAGGCCAAAATAATAGAAAAAAAATAAAATTACAACAAATAATTATAGAATGTGTAACATAACATGATAAACTAGTCCTAGGTCCTCCAAGGTTCCTTGACTGTGCTACTCACAAATCAAGATTACTAGAAACATTTCATCAACAATAAAGGATAACATGATTGATCTAACATGTAAGGTTCAATTTTAAAGCACCAATTAAAGAATCATATATTACTCACTTCCAAAATGTGATAACTGATAATCAATATTAAAGATCATTTTCTAGCTAACTGTCATATAAATGATGCATTACTTTACAGTACTCTTTACAAGAATAAATCATCAATAATTGTTACATCATTACAATAATTACAACAATGCTTCCCCTAGTACATGTGGGAATACTACATTAGAATACATTAAGAGATGCAAATGGAAATACAATCCAATATACACATACATGAAAGGTTTCTTTCTCACATAGGAACAAGAACTGGAGTCCACAATGCAATGAACAATATCCACACACACGAACATGAAGCAAGAATATCTAATGGAGGAAAAGAACCAACCTCTTGACCATGTAGAACCCTGAGGTCCACCCCCCGTGCTAGGAGATAACACAAGGTCCCACATCCAACAGACAATCAGGAAAGAAAAATGGTTATACATAACCACAACAACATTGCTTACAACACCAATACTTTAAACTCTTACATCACTTCCAGAGACACTCACACATCAAAAAGAGGAAAATACAACTAGGGAGTGCTAGATTGCAATAGGGAGGAGTGTCATCTCATGGTCCTAGCATGGGTTTTCCTGGTAGTATCTCACTAGACCCTGGCCCCCATCTATGGTTGTCCTGGTAACCTCTCACTAGGTACCGACCATGTAGGATGACACATTTGGAACCAACATTCCTTTCATGGGGATAGCGAAGTTGATCTTGCCAACTAGGCCTTCTCAACCCATCCTTAGCCTATATGAGCACTACAAGAATGGGTGAGGCATCCATTATCTTGATTAATGTGAATTCTACCCATCCCCCTAATTCATTATTAAGGTTATTACTAGATTAACAAACCTTCCAGTGGGTTGTCCTAGACACCACTTTGGGTTTCAGCCCCCATTGAGAGCCACTCCCCCTACTTGCATCTAGAAATCCCTACACAGAGCAAGGTATTGACCATCTTGCACACTTATGATAACTACATGAATCCATACATAGATAGAAGGGAAAAACCCTTAGGGTTTACATCTCACACAATACACATGCCCCACAACATAGTCAAACCACTTTCAAGTTTAACAATCTTGAGAACCATTCATACAAATATACCCCTTCCTAGGCCTCTAGAAACCAACATACTAAACACACTTCCCAATGACATAGAACTTGGATATATTTTACATAGATGACATCCATCTTTAACAAATACACCAACACTTAATCCAATAATCAAGATACATTATTTGATGTAATTAATCATAGTGTTATAACCAAGAAGATATCCAATTTACAAATCTAATTACACATATATACATTACTATTAACTAATCTACGAATCATTCAATTATCTATATATGAATAAATCAATTCTCTTTAATTATATACCCAATTCCTTTATCAATGACCAATTAAAAGCTCATTTTAACAATAATTGTCTAATTAAAAAAAAATTATTAAATAACATTTTTTTTATTTCCTCTAAAACATATTTTTACCATTAACCCATATCAAACCTAAATCACTATTATTGAAATGAAATCATTATTAAACCTAAATCACATTTTGAACAAGATGTTGCAAAGGCAACGATGAGCTCAAATACAAATTAGGGCACACAAAAGGAAAAAAAAAAAAGAGACAGTTGTAAATGATGGAGAAACTAATGTAAGTGGCACTTTAGGAGATCGCCCTGGTATGGAACACCAAAATGCAAGATACACAAAGAATGGTGATGCTAACTGAAACAATCTAAAGAATAGGCTTGCACTGAGTAGTGCATGTTGGTTTTGATATGGTTTTGGATATTCATCAAAGCATAATGGTAAGGGGATTTTTTGTTAGATATAGTTTTTTTAAGTTCTAGAGATATATATGCAAAATGTGAAATCACAGACAATACACACAGATTGTTTGTCAGAAGTCTCAAAGACAAAATGACCAATGTGGACGCATAAGAAATTCATGCTAACTATTTGGTAGAATGCCACAAAAATGTGGATGCACCAACCAGGCATAAGAACTAGTTGACAACAGGCCTCAAAGAAATCTCATCTTAGGAGTAAAATGATAGCAGGTTGTGAGAAAATTGTATTGGTTAAAAAGACTTAAGAAAGTTTCAAGAAATGTAAGTGGCAGGCATAGCTAGACGTCATATCATGGAATGTGATGACTGCAAGATATGCATCGAATGGATTTGTAAATTTTATGTCTATTCTGGAGTTTTTCTTAATTGCTAACATTTTCAAATTGATTTATCCAAAACTTGTTTAAAACTTGTGTACATAGAAGAAAATATATTCTTCAAGGTCATAGAGAAATCATTTTCCAAGATCATCAGAACTAAATTCAAAAAATTTTAGTCCATGTTTTTTTTTCACAAGCAGGATAGACAATCAACCATTTCCTTTCAAAAGGTAGGGAGAGAAAGCATTAAAATTGATCGTTCACTCAGAAGAGAAAATATAAATAAAAAACCAACCTGGATCCAATGCTCGATAGGGACACAAATTTGATGTCGATCCCAAACTTTCATTGCAATTTCAACTTCCTGATTCCTCAATCAAAAATACCAAAAACCCCAATTTCTAGCATAATCAACAATGTATGAAAATTTTTACAAACAAATTTCTCTCCCCCAAAGAACCCCCAAAACCTGAACATTTACAAGAAGAAGAAACAATATCCATTGTACGGGAATTCCCAACCAACTTTAAATGGACTAAAGTTAATTTTAATTTATTAAATCAAAAATTAAAAACATTTCATTTAAAATTCATTATTTGGGTAATAAAATTGATACCCAATTCAAGTAAATAGTAAAACCTTTTACCGATGTGGATTAGACTCTTTCGGAGACGCACCCGCAAGAACACCTAGTCTCTGATAGAAAACTGGTGATCAACTCTATGATCATCTACATACTTCTTATGCATGTCTTGTGCTACCACCAAATTCTCTCTAATATGAGTCACTTGTTGTTCCATATCCTAGAGCATCTCTAATCTAAGGAGGACTTTGTGCTCAAGATGATCCCAACTCAGTGGGGTCTGATAGGGATGACCATACCTGGCCTAAAAAGGGGACATGCCGATAGAACTATGGTACCCATTGTTATACGCAAACTCCACCAAGTACAAATAATAATCCCAGTGAGTTTGTTGATCTATGACATACATTTTGAGCATATCCTCAAGGACCTGATTGACCCTCTCAATCTTCCCATCTACCTATGGGTGGTATGTTGAACTAAAGTTGATCTGAGTCCCCAATGCATGCTGCAAGGATATCTAGAGTGCTGAGGTGAATATCAGATCTCTATCGAAGATGATTTCATGAGGAATCCCATGCAATCTAATTATATCCTCCATAAAAATCCTAGCCACTAAAGAAGCATTATATGAAGATGTATAGGAGAGAAGTGTGCCACCTTAGTCAGCCTATCTACAATGACCATGATGGCATCATGACAATGAGAAGATATTTACATGCCGACTATAAAATCCACTGAAATAATATCCCATTTTCATTCTGGAAGAAGATGCGGCTACAGAAGACCCATGGGGTGTTGATGTTCTTTAACCCTCTAGCACTCCAAGCACCTCGAGACATAGTCTGCAATATCCCTCTTCATCCTGGACCAAAAATTCAATTTATGGAGGTCTATGTGCATCTTCGTGACACTCAAATGAGTTGAGTAGGGTGCTTGATGTGCCTCTGACATAATTAGGTTATGAAGACCCTAAAAAGGAGGAACATAGATGCGACCTAAGTGCCGCAAGAGACCATTTGACTCAAGAGAATAATCTACAAATATACCCTCCAAGGCTCTACTTGACTCAACCTCTAACTTCACCTCTTGATACCAATTGTCTGCAGGAAGCATTGCAAGGATATGACTCCTCAAATGTACTTCAAGAGTAACTATTGAAAGTTCATGCCTTCACTGACTAAGAGCATCTACCACAACATTCTCCTTTCCTTGAATGTACTTCACCTTAAATTTGTACTCGCACAGAAACTCCATCCACCACCTCTGCCTAGCATTCAGGTTTGGTTGCGGGTATGTGCAAGATCATCATGGAAAAAATAGGCCCTTAAGTGGTGATGAAAATTCAAAAAAAAATAGAGTTAGGCAACTTGACAAAAAATTTGAATAAGTTATCTATATTATTTAAAAAATATGTAAGAATAAAATTTGTTGCAAATTGAATGTAGTTTCTAAACTACTAGGTTTATTTTTTTTTTAAATCTATTTGGTGAAAATTTGAAATTTCAATGCAGTAGCACTTAAATTTCAGGGAAAAATAAGAAGTAGGTGTCTATCTAACCACCCTAACCACAATAAAATGATAATATTTTTTATAAGATTTTAGATATAAGTAGAGGACTCATGTCTTGATGTGATGCCTATTTTTTTATAATTTTTTTCCAAGTAAATAATTAATTATAATTTTTTATTACAACTTTTAAAAAATATAAAAAATCATATGTCTGACCGCCTTAACTTGGTCAAAAATTCATGAAATTCATTTTTTTTTAGTCCTAGAGTATGCAAAGCATAGAATGTGATGCATGTTTTAGATTCAAAAAATATGATATTGTTTGAGAGCTATAGATGTTTTTCAATCAGCCTATCAATCATGACTTTAGTCATAATTCAAATAGAAAATGAATAATAATTAATTATTAAATTCAAAGTAAAGCATATTTTATATTGGTGGAAAGTTGAGAATCTCCTTTAAAAACCCTTTTCGTTTCATCAATTTTGGGTAAAAAAATAGTCATCAGCCACATACACATCATATCGCCACTTTTTACCCATCATGATCTTGCACATACCCTTGCGTGAATATTTACTATAAACTATGGTGATTGCTATGTAACTCAAAACAATACCCTAATAGAAAATGTCTCCATCTCATCAAGGCATGAACGATGATGACAACCCCAAGTCATGTGTAGGATAGTTCAACTCATGATCCTTTATTTTGCAAGACTCATAGGCTATCACATGACCATACTACATCAATACTGCTCCTAGACCCTTCTAAGATGTGCCAGTACACACCATAAAATTTCCTATAGGATCAAGAACTACCAAAATGGATGCACTAGTCAACCTCTCCTTGAGAGTCTGAAAAGTTTCCTAACACTATTCCAACTAGATGAACTTCTTCCCTTTCCTCTGAAGGGAAGTGATAGGGTGAGTTATCCTCGTAAAACCCTACACAAACCACTAATAGTAACCTACTAAGCCCATAAATTTGTGAACCTCTGAAACATTAGTGGGCTTAGGCCAATCTATAATGGCTTGGATCTTCGAAGGATCCACGACTATACCTTGTCCTGAAATGACATGCCCCAAATATCTCACCTTTTTCTGAAAGAATTCACACTTTTCCAAATTTGCATATAGCTAATTCTCTCTCAGACACTGCAATACCTACCGCAAATGCTCCTCATGCTCCTCCATATTCCTAGAATAAATCAAAATTTAATCTAAAAACACAAGGACAAATCTATCAAGATAGGTACAAAATACCCCATTCATCAAGCTCATAAATACAAATGGTGCGGGACTTCGTCAACCCGAATGACACAAAAGTGAACTCATAGTGCTCATAGTGAGTGCGAAATGCAGTCTTATGAATGTCTACCTCAAAAATGTGCAACTGATGATACCCCAACTTTAGGAAAATCTTCAAGAAAACCTTGACTCCCTTGATCTGATCAAAGAGGTCATCAATCCTCGACAAAGGATATCTATTCTTCACAGTCAACTTATTCAACTACCAATAGTCAAAACACAACTGAAGGGATCCGTCCTTTTTCTTCTAAAAAATGACTGGTGCTCCCCAAGGAGAGACACTAGGATGGATGAACCCCTTATCCAACAACTCCTCTAGCTAAAAATGAAGCTCTTTAAGATCTTGAGTAGCCATTCGATATAGAGATTGAGAAATAGGCTCTTCCTCGAGAACAAGATCTATCCTAAAATTGATGTCATGCTTAGGTGGCATCCTCGAAATCTCATTGGGGAAGGTATCTACAAAATCCCTAGGAATAGGATGATCATCAAGAGACACCTCTCGAATCACCCCTAACTCCAAATCATTAACTATCACAACAAACAACTTGCAACCCTGACACATACATCTCTTTAACTGCATAACAAAAATCTTACGTAAAGAGATGGGTCTCTGAATACCAACTACCTCTACCTCCCTACCAGAATCATCCAAACACTACACTGATTTGTGCTCGCAATCTATAACTGCTCGATGAGCATCCAACCAATCCATACCCAACACTATATCATAAGATCCTAGGGGTATGATAGGAAGATCCGCAGTGGTAAAGAGAGTACCGATCCTCAATCCACATCCATACACAAGGGATTATACCACTATTCTAGCTCTAGAGGCCAATTTGACCTACCACCTAACATCTTTCTTTGTTACCACTAGCCCACATCGCTCCACTAAAGAAGGGGAAATGAATGGATCAAAAGCACCAGAGTCAAAAAGAATAGAAATTCCAATACCCTGCTACACACCTGTGGTCTCCACAACTATACCCTAATGATGTTCCTGGTGGTTATCAACTGCTGCAAACACTCTATAAGACCTGCCTACATCACCCATTGTTAGCTCTGAGGCTGTCAACCATTGACTGAAACCTGGTGTGCTCTTTTATGGACACTACCTAGCTATATGACCCTACTGGCCACAAGAAAAACATCATGTACCTCTGCCATACCCCCTGTTGCCTAAGGGTATACTAGACTACTAGAAGCTACCTCTACTAGATACATACTATGTGCTCTGAGCTTGTTGTTCAGAATGATAATGCTTGGCTCACTTCCAATTGCATTTTTTCCCAGACTGGGAGCCACTACCTTGCTAAAACTAAAATTTCTTAGGTTTCGATTGGGAACATTGTTGCTACTACTACTATTGTCCATCCTTAGCAAGTGCATGATGGCTCCTAGAGGAACCCGTTTCCTAAGATTGACCACCTTAGGACCTAAATCTTGCTATAGGTGCACTACCAATCTGCACACCTATCTACCCTCCTAGCACCATGGCTAGATTCTCCTCTACCAATAGAGCATTCTATATTGCCACCTCCATGGTCTTTGACTCAAAAACACGAACTCCCCCACTAATATGGGCATTCAAAGCCCTAATGAAATGCTATACCAACGTGGTCTCATCATCACCAATACTTGTATATTGCTTAAGTTCAAAGAATCTATGCTCATACTACTCCATAGACATAGCCATCTGCCTCAAGTCATGAAACTCATCAGCACAACACTACCTCTAGTGGTATGATAAAAAGCAAGCTCTGAACCTCTCTAGAAACATCTCCCAAGAGGCTAAACCAATATTCAAATGTAATTTATTTTCATCCAATTGCCATAATGTAGAAGAAAAACCCCTAAGGTACATCTCGCCTTGGTGTTACTACCATACGGTGCATGGAAAAAAACTTGTCCAAATCTATCAACAATGTCTTTTCCTCCAAGCCAACACTAGAACCATTGAAGGTAGGAGGGGGTGACCTCAAGAGATCCCTCATATGACCTGCAAAAATAGTCTCTTTCCCTACTATAACATCTCCCCTCCTAGGAGACATTTCTCATTCCCTATCCATATGCCCAACATGCTAGGATTCCCCCTATTGATTACCCTCTTTCCTAGTGCCTAGGCAAGAAAGGATCTCCTCAAGTAAAAGATGTAACTGAGCTCCCTCTAACTCTGGTTGGCCATGATTCTGACCCCTGCTTCCCTAAACATTTTGAAAACCCTATTGCTCCTCACAATCACCCTCATGGGAACCTTGAGAAGGGGTGTTCTAGCAGTTAGCCCCATAACCACCCTCACGACCTCTACCATGAACCTGACCTCGACCTCTAGGCATATTCCTACACAAACACCACCAAAGGACAAGTCTAAGGTTGTTAGGTGGGAATGAAAAAAATGGGAAAAGCATAATCTGAAGAGTCCAAGCAACTAGGACAACATAATGGGATCTTATAAAACCAAAGTAGCTAGTGCTAGAACTTGGGATCAAATACTAGGTGTAACGCCCCCACCAAGGAACCCTAGAGGACAACACTAACCTAGGTCAAACTAATGGAACATTTTTTTTTAAACAAATAACTATAGAATGCATAACATAACATGATAAACCAGTCCTACGTCCTCTAAGGTTCCTGGACTGCGTTACTCATAGATCAAGATTACTAGAAATATTTCATCAAAAAATAAAGGATAACATGATCGATCTAATAACACCAATACTTTCAACTCTTACATCACTTCCAAAGAAACTCACACATTAGAAAGAGGAAAATACAACTAGGGAGTACTAGACTGCAATAGGGAGGAGTGTCATTGCATGGTCCTAGCATGGGTTGTCCTGGAAGTCTATCACTAGACCCTGGCCCCCATCTATGGTTGTCCTGGTAACCTCTCACTAGGTCCAAGCCCCATAGGGTGACACATGCGAAACCAACATTCATTTTGTGAGGACAAGGAATTTGATATTGTCAACTAGGCCTTCTCAACCCATCCTTAGACTATACGAGCACTAAGAGAATGGGTGAGGCATCCATTATCTTGATTAATGTGAATTCTACCCATCCCCCTAATTCATTATTAAGGTTATTACTAGATTAATAAACCATCCAATGGGTTGTCCTAGACACCACTTTGGGTTATGGACCCCATTGAGAGCCACTCCCCCTACTTGCATCTAGAAATCCCTACATAGAGCAAGGTATTGACCATCGTGCACACCTATCATAACCACATGAATCCATATGTATATATAATGGAAACAACCTTAAGGTTTACATTTCACACAATACACATTCCCCACAACATATTCAAACCACTTTCAAGGTTAAACAATCATGAGAACCATTCATACAAATATACCCCTTCCTAGGCCTCTAGATACCAACATACTAAACACAATTCCCAATGACACATAACTTAAATATATTTTAAATAGATGACATCCATTTTTAACAAATACACCAACACTTAATCCAATAATCAAAATACATTGTTTGATACAACAATTAATCATAGTGTTATAACCAGGAAGATATTCAATTTACAAATCTGATTACACATATATACATTGCTATTAACTAATTTACAAATCATTCAAATATCTACATATGAATAAATCAATCCTCTTTAATTATGTACGCAATTCCTTTATCAATGACAAATTAAAAGCTCATTTTAACAATAATTTCCCAATTAAACAAAAATTAATAAATAACATTCTTTTAATTTCCTCTAAAACATATTTTTACCATTAACCATTGTATATCATTATATATATATATAATGATATATATACATCAAAATGAAAACATAGTAATGTTATCAAATTTTTATTATCGAAATGAAATCATTATCAAACCTAAATCACATTTTGAATGAAATGTTGCAATGGTAGTGACGAGCTCAAATATGGATTAGGCCATAAAGAAAAAATGACCAATGTGGGCACACAAGCAAGTCACGCTAACTATTTGGTATAATCCCACAAAAATGTGGACACACCAACCAGGCATAAGAACTGGTTGACAACAGGCCTCAAAGAGATCTTGTCTCAGGAGTGAAATGATAGCAGGGTGTGTGTAGATTTTATTGGTTGAAAAGGCTTAAGAAACTTTCAAGAAAAGTAAGTAGCAGGAATAACTAGACGTCATATCATGGAATGCGATGATTGTAGGATATGCATCGAATGGATTCACAAAATTTATGTCTATTCTGGAGTGCTTCTTAATTACTAACATTTTCAAATTGATTTATCCAAAACTTTTTTTAAACTTGTGTATACAGAAGAAAATATATTCTTCAAGGTCATTGAGAAATCATTTTCCAAGATCATCAGAAGTAAATTCAAAAAACTTTGCAGTCCATGTGTTTTTTGTTCACAAGCAGGATAGACAATCAACTATTTACATTCAGAAGGTAGGGAGAGAAAGCATTAAAATTGATCATTCACTTAGAAGAGAAAATATAAATAAAAAACCAACCTATATCCAACGCTCAGCAAGGATGAAAATTTTGATGTCAAGCCCAAACTTTCATTGCAATTTCAATTTCTCGATTCCTCAATCCAAAATACCAAAAACCCCAATTTCCAGCATAATCAACAATGTATGAATTTTTTTACAGACAAATTTCTCCCCCTAAAGAACCCCCAAAACCCAAACATTTATAGGAAGACAAAACAATATAAATTGTACGAGAATTCCCAACCAACTTTAAATGGATTAAAGTTAATTTTATTTTATTAAATCAATAATTAAAAACATTTCATTTAGAACTCATTATTTGGGTAAATAAAATTGATACCCAATTCACACAAACAGAAAAACCTTTTACCGACATTTATTACACATTATAATTAATTATATACTTCAACTTTATAAGGTATTTTTTATTTATTTATCATATTATTATTTATTTATTGACATTACTGTTATCACCTGAAGTTGCACCGATGTTGAACTTGATGTTCAACACCTCAGTGTAACGTGGGAAAACCTCTAAAATTGTGGGTCACTTGTAGACAGAGGTCAACCTTCGAAGAAGGCCGGCTTCCTTTGGTGTCACCTAAACTACTAATTCTTTGAAGGGAAAGGGAGAAAGAATACACCAGAATAAAACTAAACTATGGTGATGCACCAAAATGATAGGAACAATGAGATACTCAATTTACACTTAAATAATGATGATGGACATAAGATTACACATCAAATCTTGCAAGCCTTACACTAACGTTTCATAACCAGGTTTGATTCACACACTTTTTCTAGAGAGGAAAGAAATATTTTCATAGACTAGAATCCCTGTGTGACTAAGTGAACACAATTTGTGATTTGTATAATGATACTTTTGCAAAGGAAGGCATGTAACACAAGATAAAGTTATGAAGTAATGAAAGAAATTCACAAAAATAACTTAATCATGAACCTGAAATGCACAACACTTTGCAAGAACAAGATGGAAATCTAAACATCAACAGTGATCAAGGTAAGC
The DNA here is from genome assembly GCA_007258455.2 of Sequoia sempervirens. Taxonomy (NCBI): domain Eukaryota; kingdom Viridiplantae; phylum Streptophyta; class Pinopsida; order Cupressales; family Cupressaceae; genus Sequoia; species Sequoia sempervirens. The sequence goes on along the minus strand of VDFB02270651.1, from coordinate 210,781,818 downwards.
TTTATATAACATGCTCCAAAATGAGTTACAGAATTCTGCTAATCCAAGCGAGGACTATAGAAGTCACAAACTTTAGAAAATCATCTAGGAGAACTCCTTTACAAGAAGTCAAAAATGACTTATATATAAAATTAAGGTCAGCCCCTTAGGGCTTACAAAAAATATCTGTTCAAAAAAGATCTGCCCCTTTAGAAAGATCTTCGTTCCATCTTTTGAATGAAGATAAATTTGCATTCAATGTGTATCCTCATTGTCATGTCGGTGTGAAAGATCATCCTCAGGAGAAGCTTTCTTGATCTTTCGCAGCTACAACATTTACTTCAACTCCTCGTGTCCACCTTCTAATCTTCCTAGGTGATCTGTATTGAATGCCCCTGAGCCTAGAACAGATACACGTTGCTTTTCATCTTGTTGATCTTCTTCATCCTGGTGAGACTGGCACGGCTTGCTTTTAGCTTTCTCTAATTGGTTGAGCCTACTCCACATAGATTCTTTGGGTGGTCAAAATCTCCTTCTGTAGAATCGCATGTCGGTGAGACACTAATCGTGTCTCCCCAATGTGATTATATCTTTCTGTAACCATCAGCATAACATGGAACTGTCGATGAGAGTTCTTAGCGAGCCCAAAAGTCACTCCGATATCACCTTACTTCGCTAAGATTACTCTTCGACAAGCTCCTTTATGTCAGAGAGACTTTCTTTCTTTTCCCAGACCTCACACCAAGGTCCTCTCTTTCTCCAAGTTGTTCACTAGTCAGCAGGACACCCACAGGTCATTGAGACCTCCTAGTGACCCTTTTTCTCTTCTCCCCAAGCTCACTTGTATCGGCAAGACCTTTTGCATCACTGCGACCTTATGCCGAAAGCCAAATCCTTCGACGAGCTCTTTTTCCTATCAGGGAGACATCTTTATATCGGCAAAACCTTTTGCTGATGAAAAAAAAATGTCACAACGAACCCACCTAATAGTTGGCAAGGCACCATACTCTCGGAAAGACCTCTTGCCAAAAGAAAAACTACCTCAGTGAGGTCTTTTTGTCTTCTATCAGTGAGTGTTTATTGATGTCACCTTGAATGCACTCCATTCTACCAAGCTCCACATTTCTTTTTGTGAGACACCTAGCAAGTCAGGAAGACTTTATAGCGAGGTCCATTAGTCATGTCGATACATGCTTCCATCGTTGAGACCACACCATATCGGCAAGACATTACCCCGATGGCTAGAAGCTACACCGATGTCAAATATGTTGGGGAGACCCTCTATTGGTCGGTGAGACCTCCTTTATCTTTCGATGATGTTGGATCTTTCTCTTTAGTTGTTTCCCCTTTGGCAAGAATTTGGTTAGTCACTGGGACCTCATGGCAACGGCTTCAACTCTTGGCGAGGCCCCTTTGTTGTTGGTGAGACATTGGCCTATCGGCCAGACCTCTCGTCGTGCTCCTTATCTTTTGGTGATGAGTTTACTTTCTCTTCAATCAGGGAGACAAGCTTCATTTGCTGATACATCATGGCGAACTTCCTTCCTTCGCCAAGGGCGTACTTCATTTTGGGGAGACATCGCATGGTTGGGGAGACCCTACCTCGAGCTTGTTTCCTTTCATCAATGCTACCTCATGAATGATTATCGGCGAGACCTTCATCTTCGGTAAGACCTCCTCGAGAAGCCTGTTCACATACACCAAATCCATCCTTTTGGCGAGACTTTAAGAATTCACCGAGACTCTACCCTGAAGGAAAAATATTCCGCCAATATGCATATCCTTTTGTTGTCGAGACGATGATCGATGTCTTGCCGATAGGAACCTGTAGGTCAATCCCACTCACCGTGACATTCCTGGGGTCTTGCCAATAGGCAACACAGACGCATATTTAACCAAATGCATTATGGGTCAAGGAGACCTTGATAATCTCATGTCGATAGGATCCCAATGTGAAACATCCAGACTTGATGGAACCCCTGCTAGTTGGCAAGACATCTAGAAGGTCTTGCTGACCTTCTCCTTAGAGGATAAATATGTCAAACTGATTGAGGCATGCTTTTCAACTAAGCTCCCTGTAACCTAGCATCAGATTCATGACTTTTTCCCTTGTGTGAATGTTCCATTTGGCCTTCTTAAACCTTTGTCACATGATTTATCCTACCTGATTGAGCCCGTGGGTGAAAATTAGGTAACATTTCTGGCGACCTTTTCTGGATGTTTTCCTGCTAAACATGGAAAAACAGTAGCCTAGGCCTATCCATTCGGCATGGAGTCATTGGGAAAACTTAGGAATAGACCTAGAGCAGCTTTGTACATGGCCATAACATGTGTAACTCAAGAAATAGATCACCTAGATAATTATTGAAAACAGGAAACTACGGAAGGGAAAACTATCTAACTGTGTTGGGAAAGCACTTAGGGAATTGAAAAAAAAATGCAACTAATGCTACCCTACAATAACTAGTAAGAAATTGGTCAAAAAAAACCATTCACAAGATGGTTGAAATAGCTACCCTTTCTTCTCAAAGTATAATGACTCTCAAGCTTAATGGCAGCTAAATAAAAATGGGACACTTGAAGATATTTAACAAGACAATGCACTTCCCTTTGAAAGAGGTGAATAAATTCACTTACCTCACCAAATAGACCATACGTATTGTCAACCAAAGGAGGAAAATGAGCTGAACATACTCTTGTTTGGCTATTAGTGCATCCTGGATATCTTCTTTTATTGTACCTTCATGTGCAGGTACAGGATTGGTCCTTGGTGTTGTATTGGACTTCGTCTGAGCTAGGTACCTGATTGGACGAGCTTTGGTAAGGGAAAATCTTGAACCTTCCTTGCTGGCCTCTTGTTGATCTCTAAAGACTTCATCTTTTCCTTGAAAAGATGCTAATTGGAGGTAATATGCAGGTTGTTCATTGGCTACTACAATTTGATCTTCTTGACTAAGGAGCTGATATCCCTGTTGGATAACTGAAAACAAATCTTCAAACTGTGGTTCCTTATGGTCTTTGTCAATGACAAAATATAGCTCCTCCTCAACAGAGTGGGGCAGCTCTTAAAATAAGTTCATAGGCTGCAAGGCATTATCCTCTACATCTTTTTCAATAGTGTCACTGACTTGAATGGGCTGATCACATGCTTCCCTTTCATATGATACTAGTTCATCATCTATGTTGAAACAAAAAGCTTCTATGAGATCATCTAACTCATAATTTTGCATTAAATCTAGATGAATTTTATCATTTAGTTGCTCCATACTAGGCATAGATGCTATCATGCATGTGAGATCTTCATCTTCATCGAAAAATTGAGGAAGTTCATTGAACAAGTTGGAAATATTCTCTAGTTATTCCAAATCAACTAGTAAATCAGGAACTTGCATGCTCTCTTCAGCTTGCTCAACAAAACCAAGTAGTTGGTCAAGCAAATAAACAAATTGTTTTTCTTTGTGTGGCTCCTTTTCCAGAGAAACTTGGGCAACCTCTGTCTGCAAGTGAAGCTCCTTAACTAGCAACTCCTGGATTCTGCTTCCAGCCATCCTATAAAGAGCATCAAAATTTTTTTCAAATGAATCAAAATCTAAGGGGTTCAATAATGAATTTGATTCAACATCATCTTCACATGTGCTATTGTTATTTTGTTGACTATCATCAGTCGATAATTGCCCAAATTGTTTGATGTCTTCTAGCTATTCAATACTTTGTTGCTGCAATTGATGACACTTTATAGCTAGATGTAAAGGATTCACCTTTTAATTCCTTTCCCACAAGAGTAAGTTGTCTAGATCAATGGGCTACTCTTCCTTAGTTGCAACACTCTGCTCCTTGAAACTCCCCTCAAGTTGCCTCTTTTGAAACTCCTCCGTTAGTTGGCGCTGATAATCTGAGTAAGCTTGAGTGTTCCGCACCTGATCAGAGAGCATCTTCATTTGTTCTTCCTTAGCATCTATTTCTTGTTTAAGGTCTCCCTCGAACTAGATTCTTTTTTCCACTATTTCTTGATCATAAAAGTAGACTTGCTCAGCCATTTCTTGTTGTTGCATAATGGTACCCTGCTACATCTTGATATCAACCAACATCTTAGATAGACATGCAAGCACTTTACTAATATCATTAATCATCATATTGTGAAGACCTTGACTAAGATCCCACAATTTATGGTCAATCTGTTGGAGCAAGTCCAATATTTTTTGGTATGGATGTGTAGGAGCAACATACTAATCATATGGAGGGTAATAGTAAGCATCTTCATAAATATTTGACATCTTTTCAGTCAAAGAGTTGGAAACTTAGAAATAACATATTATTTTGAGACATACCAAGACTTGTGCCTATGAAACCAAAATATTTGAGCTCGGAGTCACCAGGTATGTAAAGAAAGTGCCTCCAAAAGGTTGAAACTACTGCTGCACACACCAAACAGCAGCAATAAAATGTCTAAACATGAACTAAGAAATAGTTTGAGTCACACTGGGCATGCCAAAACTGTTATCACTTGAAGTTGCACCCCTGTTGAACCTGATGTTCAACACCTCAATGTAACATGGGAAGACCTCTAAAGTTGTGGGTCACTTGGAGACAGAGATCAACCTCCGGAGAAGGCCGACTTCCTTTGGTGTCACCTAAACTACTGATTCTTTGAACGGAAAGGGAGAAAGAATACATTAGAATAAAACTAAACTATAGTGATGCACCGAAATGACATGAACAATGAGATACTCAATTTACACTTGAATAATGATGATGGACATAAGATTACACATCAAATCTTGCAAGCCTTGCACTAATGTTTCACAAATAGGTTTGATTCACACTTTTTCTGGAGAGGAAAGAAAGATTTTCACAGACTAGAATCCATGTGTGACTAAGTGAACACAATTTGTGATTTGTATAATGATACTTTTGCAAAGGAAGGCATGTAACACAAGATAAAGTTATGAATTAATGAAAGAAATTCACAAAAATAACTTAATCATGAACCTGAAATGCACAACACTTTGCAAGAACAAGATGGAAATCTGAACATCAACAATGATCAAGGTAAGCTTTATATAACATGCTCCAAAATGAGTTACAAAATTTTGCTAATCCGAGAGAGGACTGTAGAAGTCAAGAACTTCATAAAAGCATCTAGGAGAACTCCTTTACAAGAAGACAAAAATGCCTTATATATAAAAGAAAGGTCAGCCCCTTAGGGCTTACAAAAAAAATACGTTCAGCAAAGATCTACCCCTTTAGAAAGATCTTCGTTCCATCTTTTGAATGAAGATAAATCTACATTCAATGTGTATCCTCGCTATCATGTTAGTGTGAAAGATCATCCTCAGGAGAAGCTTTCTTTATCTTTCGCAGCTACAAAATTTACTTCAGCTCCTCGTGTCCACCTTCTAATCTTCCCAACTGAGCTGCATTGAATGCCCCTGAGCCCAAAACAGATACACGTTGCTTTTCATCCTATTGATCTTCTTCATCCTAGTGAGACTGCCATGGCTTGCTTTTAGCTTTCTCTGATTGCTTGAGCCTACTCCATGTAGATTCTTTGGGTAGTCAAAATCTCCTTCTGTAGAATTGCATGTTGGTGAGACACTAATCATGTCTCCCCAATGCAATTATATCTTTTTGTAACCATTGACATAACATGGAACTATTGATGAGAGTTCTTAGCGAGCCCAAAAGTCACTCTGATATCACCCTACTTCATTGAGATTACTCTTCGGCGAGCTCCTTTATGTTGGCGATACTTTCTTTCTTCGCTTAGACCTCACACCGAGGTCCTCTCTTTCACTGAGTTGTTCACTGGTCAGCAGGATGCCCATAGGTCACTGAGACCTTATGTCGAAAGCCAAATCCTTCGGTGAGCTCTTTTTCCTGTCGAGGAGACATCTTTATATCGGTAAGACCTTTTTCCAATGAAAGAAAAATGTCACAGCGAACCCACCTAATTGTTGGCAAGGCACCATACTCTCGGCAAGACCTCTCACCAAAAGCAAAACTACCTCGGTGAGGTCTTTTTGTCTTCTATCAGTGAGAGTTTATTGATGTCACCCTGAACGCACTCCATTCTACCGAGCTCCACATTTCTTTCAGTGAGACACCTAGCAAGTCAGGAAGACTTTATAGCAAGGTCCATTAGTCATATCGATACCCGCTTCTGTCGTTGAGACCACACCATATTGGCAAGACATTACCCCGATGGCTGGAAGCTATACTGATGTCAAATATGTCAGGGAGACCCTCTGTTGGTCAGTGAGACCTCCTTTATCTTTCAGCAATGTTGGATCTTTCTCCTCAGTTGGTTCCCCTTTGGCAAGAATTCAGTTAGTCACTAGGACCTCATGGCGATGGCTTCAACTCTTGGCAAGGCCCATTTGTTGTTGGCGAGACATTAGCCTATTGGCCAGACCTCTCACCGAGCTCCTTATCTTTCAGTGATGAGTTTACTTTCTCTTCAGTCAGGGAGACAAGCTTCGTTCTCCAAGATATCATGGAAAACTCCCTTCCTTGGCCATGGGCGTACTTCATTTTGGGGAGACATCACGTGGTCGGGGAGACCTTACCCCGAGCTTGTGTCCTTTCGCCGACGCCACCTCATGAATGATTGTTGGCGAGACCTTCATCTTTGGTAAGACCTCCTAGTGAAACCTGATCACATATGCCAAAGGCATCCTTTTGGTGAGACTTTAATAAGTTTCCGAGACTCTAGCCTGAAGGAAAAATCTTACGCTGATATGCATATCCTTTTTTTGCTGGGATGATGAGCGATGTCTTGCCGATAGGAACTTGTAGGTGAATCCCACTTGCCATGACATTTTTGGGGTCTTGTCGATAGGCAGCACAAATGCATATTTAACCAAATGCATTATGGGTCGAGGAGAACTTGATAATCTCATGCCGACAGGATCCCAATGTGAAACATTCAGACTTGATGGAACCCCTACTAGTCGGCAAGACATCTGGAAGGTCTTGCCAACCTTCTCCTGAGAGGATAAATATGTCAAACTGATTGAGGCATGCTTTTCAACTAAACTCCCTGTAACCTAGCATTAGATTCATGACTTTTGCCCTTGTGCGAATGTTCCATTTGGCCTTCTCGAACCTCTGTCACATAATTTATCCTACCTAATTGAGCCCGTGGGTGAAAATTAGGTAACAATTACATTATAAATTTATTTTATTATTAACTATTATTATTATTTCATATATATTTATATATTTATTTATCAAATTATACGCCTTTTTATTTAATAATTCATTTTAATGCATAGAATAACCAAAGGTATTTATCAAATAGTTTTAAATTAAATAAAACCAAATTCCAATCAATTACCTAACCACTATCTAGGGTCGAAAAGAAAAACCTCAAACAACACTGACTGACCACACTAACAATACTAACGACACTGACAAGGTGCCAAATAGGATACTCATCCTCTTCGAGGATGATGGCTAGGGTAGGGGATCAAGTGTTATCTTTGATCAACTAATCCATCAAGTTTCAATGCACACTCAGACCTACCAATTTAGGTGGAGTCAATGCCTGGTACCTATAACCTACAACACACAAAATAGTCATGCATATACATGTAAATAGACACACTGTGAAAGGGAATCACAATGTCGAAGGATACTCAAAAGTGATTGATGTGACACTATTCCTTTCACCTAAACACATCATTACAAACAACACATTGTAATCAAATTAACTCATATAACAATCAACTACATAGTAATCAGGATAAGATCAGTCACAATATAATCACATAATGCTCATAATAGGGTTAGTCCTCATAATCAAATCATATCTCCATAATCACCTGAATAAAACCATATACTAATCATAACATGTGCATAAAAACTCAAGTACTAGAAATGTCATCAATGGCATCATCATAACAATAAGTCCACATTGTATAGTGTATCATAATGTCTAATCATATAATAGATCAACTGTTAGTTTGTCAAACAAAAAGTATTAGAGGCACTACATTTTCCTCCTAAAAATATCTACTTGAATCTACTTCCACACTTGCTCTTAAATATTCTTTGGTTGAATCAAAAATTGAATTGTAGGTTTAAAAAAAAAACAGTTGGAGTGAATTGAATGCTCAAGTTTGGTGTTCTAAAATTGAAGCTAACATTCAAATTTTGGCTTGGAAAATCTTACATTGCAAGTTGTCCATTGATGACAGGTTGGGATAAATGAGGATATAGTTAGTTAAATGTACATTTTTTAAGCACATTGAAAGTTTGAAACATATCTTTTGGGACTATGCTTTAACAAAAAGAAAAATTGGAAAGTTGGTTTTTCTTATCTTCTGACTATTTTTTAGCATGTTTTAGGGTGGAAAGAATTCATTTTGGGCTTGGGCCTACAAAATAATATTATTTTTTATTCTATGAGGAAGATTGTTTTGTTTAATATATGGAAAAGTAGATGCATGGCTATTTTTCAAACCATAATATTTATCTGGAAGCATAAATGCTAAGGTTTTACTCTACGTCATTTTTCAAATTGTTTTCTATGTTCACAACTATGGGGAGTACCCAAAGAAATGTGCAAATCAACAATCACTTGGACAAGATTAAATGGAAAATCCTACAACTGCACAAAGATGATGTAATATGCTCCAAATAGCTACAAGATATGTTAAAGTTTAGAGTCTGAAATGGTAATCCTACAACTACTCATTGTGATATAATATATTTTAAACAACCACAACTTTTGTCTAAGTTTAGTCTCTAATTTTTATATGTTCTCTCAAGATTCTTATTTTCATTTGTTTTAGTTTTTTGGACTATAGTAATGTATCTCTCCCTCTTAGCAGTCTTTTGGTTTCTTCTTTATATTGTATTATTTTTTTCTTTGTTTCAATAAATAAGTAGAGTTATAATTTATTTTTATTAAGGTTGGTTGAAATTGGTTAGCACTTTTTAAATATTTTTGGTCAATTTTGATCCATAATTAATATTATTAATAATATAGATGTCTTAAATACATATATAAAAGCATAAAGAGATATCAATATTAAAATTCAAGATATTTATATTAATTTACTATGTATTATATACATATATTATCATACAAATTTTCATTTTTATTTAAAATTTGTTTTAACATATTTATTATTATTATTATTATTATTATTTAATAATCATTTTTTTGCTTCTTATCTTAAATACATAAATATTTAAATAGTGTCAAAATTATAAAAAAATAGTTTAATGTACTATTTTATTTATTTGAAAATTATTTTATTTTACTTTAGAATTATTTTATTTATCACTTATACACATGAACACATATTTTCACTTTTAGTTGAGAATTATTTTATTTTATCTATATATATTTTTTATTTATTTTTATCTTCTTAATATATATATATATATTTTTTTTAAATATTAATACAAATTTTATATTTATATTTAAATTTTGATTTTATTTTCAAACAATCACTATTTATTGTTTTGGTATTATTTTATTTTTCTTTTAGTTTTAAAATGTAAATTGCACTATATATTCATTTTTTTTTAATAGTTTCCTTTATAGACAATAAATATTTACAAATTTAACTATATAAAATTTAATAATAAATATAGACTCTAATAAAATAAAAATCATAATCACATATTTATCCTCTTGTTGAATAATATTTTGAATAAATTCTTTTTTAAGGTATTTGTTAATATTACTTTTGCCTTATTTAGAAAATTTTATTATTTAAAAACGTTTGTAACTTTGAGAGAAAAAAAGGTTATGATCTCATGGATGGGAGTCACTAATGCTAAGGAAATTTTTTAAAAATATATAATTAAATGGTCTAATTAACTTTTTTTCAATTAATTAAAATTTTTAAAGAATTGAGATAATTTCTAATTATGTCATGTGAATCAACAAGTTCCTAAATTATCACCTATCATGCACAAATGAAAAAATTAAAATTTTCAAATTTTCAAATAAGATTTCAATTTATTTTCCAACAATGTCAATCTAAGTTCCAAGCCTGGTGTTTGGAATCAGATTTTGCATCTTGAGCTTTCATAGTAGTACCACCTCCACAGTGTTGGACCCTTCTCCTCACTATGTCATGTGGTCCATGATAAGATGTATTCCAATATGCATTATGTTGTGTGGTCTCACAACACACCCCATTTTTCCCATTGGTAAAAAGTGGACCCCCTTTTTTTTGTTCCCTTTCACTTCTGTTTGCATTGGCATCGTTTTGCAACTTGGTCAGTTGTTGGTCTCATTTTCATTTTTTCTTCGTCCTTATTTTATTCTCTTTTTCTTTCCCAAATTCGATGTTTCGGTCTTGCCATGAAATTTAATAAATTTTACTGAAAACTAGAATCTCGGAGTTGTGCAGCTATGTCAAAGTGAATTACATCTTTAGTTGGTCCTAGGCCTACTAGGTAAGTCATCCATCGAAAGTGTTAATCCCAATGACACCTTTTATTTCCTTGTATTGAAGTCTGGTAGTTTCTTTTTATTCAGAACTTAGAAACTAGAGAGTCTATTTTGAAATGTTGTAATCTCTCTTGAACCTGATTCTCGATCTTTTCTTTTTTTCCAGTTTTCTTTGAGGCTCAAAGGTAATTGTCCCAGATTATGGTATTTCTCTTAAAATTTGATACCATAGGTTCTAATCCTAGTAATCACAAATTTATCACATATTTTTAATGGCTTATGCCTTGCAAATGATTAGAGTTCCACGTATGATCATCGCATCGTCTTTCTCCTCTAGTAGTGAGCCCGCGCAGAAATCTAGGCATTCATAATTTGAACCCTAAATTGTAATGATTGCACCTTTATTTGAGGAATTAATGCATTATAATAGGTAATTAATGAAGGTGGAAAAATACTCCCATGTACTTGGCACCACCTTAAGCATGCAATTTCTTTTGTAACACTCTACTTCGCGTCATGTCACAAATTTGTAATGGACATTGAAAGAATGAGATAATATTGGCACACAAGGAGAGGTAAATTTTGAGAAATTGAGAACATAGCTACCAAGGTTTTTGGAGTTCCATTTTGTGAATATTATCATTATCAACCAAAACCAAGTATGTTTTGAATAACAGTTTTTTGTTAATTATTTTCATACATGAAAATATTGAAAGATGATATTTCCCTTTAGAAATTGAAATGTATTTCATTCTTTGATTTGAATTTAGCCAAAGGGTGAATTGAAAGTCTTATAAATTATAAGAAATTTTGGTTGAATTTAACCCTAACTCACACACAAGAAACACATTTGAAAAATGTAGAACACACCAACGAAAATGAGTACTTCTGATGCAAGGGTAGAAGATGAATTTAAATACTGCAATTCACAAGCCATACCAATCAATGTGGTAGTTATAGACACTCATATGGGATGCAATTCTAATGTCAAAATTCACACTCGAGTATGACAAGAAAATCCTTCTTAGTGTACTAGAAATGTTATAGCAAATGGATTATTTTCAGTAGGAGGGTTTCTGCCAACAATGGAGGCCCCTAAATTGGTTATGTAATGCATGCATTATTATAACCCAGATAAAAGAGTTTTTGAAAAAGAGGGGAGAATCTATGTAAACCTCTCATAGAAGGGAATTACATACACATTTGGGCTTCCTTCCTTTACCCAGATGTATAATGTTGATGTGAAGGAAAAGAACAAAACATATCAGAGTGTTGAAGCCCATAACAGAGAAATTACGAGTACCCAATGGTACCAAGAGTTGATTACACCATAGAACAAATTAATTCAAAGGTCTATGTTCAACCAAGAAATTTAAGATATTATAAGTCTCCTGAGTAGGATGATTGGTTTACAAGATGCTAGTAAATTTGAACCCTCGATGTTTGTAATAATATCTAGACTAATAGAAATTCTCGTGCAAATGCATTAGGGGAAGTTTATTAGTGATAGATTACATAAATAGATAACTACATTTCCCAAGACCAGATGTTTCTATATGTCTTCATATGTGATTTACTCCTATGCCATGAGGGAAAGAAAACAACGGTTGAAAAATATTGGTCCTCTGGGCAGGGAAGTTGGAAACAGTTTGATATATGCTCATTTACCCCAGATCACTATCCACGGCTACAAAGAGAGTTATAGGAAAGTTAATGATTTGTTTTCCATGAAGCTAGTCAAAATGATGGAGGATGATAAAACCAAAATATTTTCATTGGAGGCACAAAGTGTTATCAAAATAATGGAAGGTTGGTATATTCAGTTCCCCACTTACTCCTACATTAGGATGGAAGGGTTTGATGGACATCCTCTCATGCTGCCCAGGTATCCCATAGAAAAAATTATTAGAATTGATGAGATAGTTGAAACTGTCTTAGGCTCTTTACAGTCATGCTCGCAAGAAGGCTTCTTTCAAATTCCCAATTGTGATAGGAAATTATAAGTGCAATGTAATTAGAGTGTTTGACTTGTGTGATGAAGAATTGAGAAGATATAATTTTGACTATTTTACACTTCAAAGAATATATTATGACCCCAAGGGAAATATTGCCAAGAATATAGTTGGTTACTGTGCTCATGTACAACACCTAGAAGATTATTGGCTTAATTGTGAAGATGAGCACAAAGTAAGAATAAGAAAGTATCAAATAATGTCTTTAGAATCTATTCAGATTCTTATGCTTCGTGATATTCTAGATTAGTTGGGAGAAGATGTACAAGTGTTGAATAGAGGCTATAATGAAGACAAAGTGTATGATGAACCCATCCTAGACATAGATTATGAAGGTGAAGGAATGATATCAATTGATGAGTTCTCTAGACCTATTATGTTATACACTCAACACTGGATAAATGATTTTTGTAAAGATTTAAGAGAAAGAGGAATTGAAACCAAATTCTCAGAGGATAAAAGAAGAAAACAAATTAAAATGCTTTTGAGAGTGGAGAGCCTGCTAAGAAGAGAAGAAACACTAGTAAGGTGACTCTTGGTATAAGGATTGAAGAAAAAACCCCTAAATTTTCAAAACAAAAAGTTTCAATAAAGCCATTTGATAAGCAGAAAGATGCAAAATCAAGTAAAGATAAGTCAAAAGTAAGACCCAAAGGTGCATCTTCCTCTACAACAAAACAAAAGGTTAAACCGGTTATTGAAGAAGAAGTAGGAGTAAAAAAAAAATTTGGTACACAGACCAGGTCTGCATCTCAAAAGGTTTCAGCACCATTTACTTCTCCTCCTTTTGTTAACATGGCTAGTATAAAACAAGCATTGGAAGGAACTCTTACAGTTTTGGAGGAGATTTATGAGGAATATGAATCTAGAATTAAAGAACAGATGGATAAATGGGGTGCCATGTGGGAGAAGGTAAAATAAAAGAGATATAAAGATAAACACATGGTACAACCAGTGATAGAAAAGATTTTAGATACATGGTCCACTCCTATAAATGAGGAATCCTGATATCCTTGAGATGGAAATAGGGGAGACTGCAGAGTAGGATCCTATTGATGAAATGATTATTGAAGACACTTTTAATTCCCAACCTTCACTTGAGAATGTTCCAAATGATAATGAACAATCACAATTCTTTACGGAAATAGAAAAGGACCATGTTGATGTTGAAATTGAGAAAGGTGAAGCTACACAAGTTTCAGGCGATGAAGTTAGAAATGAAGAAAACCCTAGTGTAGAAAAGAATGAAGAAAGTAACGTCCAAGAAACTGAAGTTGAACATTTGGATAGACAAGAAAATGAGTCCATCTTCAAACAGAGTAGATAGTGCCAAATCCTGGTAATCCTAAATCTATGCCAGAAATTGTTGAGGAAATTCCTATTTCAGAGGACATGACAGATAAGAATAAATAATTAAGAAACAAGGTTCCTGAATCAAGTGGAAAGCAGGAACAAAGTAATGTTGCAAAGGTAGAGCATGATGAAGATGCACCTGATTAGTTGATCAGGGAATTAGCTTCCACAGTGGAAGTAGAAGTATTGCCTCTAGATCTCAATAGTTTTATACAAGATGTAGATACTCCTAAGCCTAGGTGTAGAGCTAGATCAAAACATGTCATACAAAGAAATGTAGATGGTGATAGAACTATCCATATAGCTACTCCCATAGCTAACAAAAATAGAGATGAAATAATGCCTAGGGAGTATAAGAGAACAAGTATTAATATTGGACACTCGTCTTGGAGGCAAGAGTTGGAAGATATAAAGGTGAACTTGGATGCCACTATTGCCAAAGTACAAAAGTATAAAAAGAAGAAAAGAGAATTGAAAGAACGAGTTGCTACCTTAGAATATTTTATAAAATCCCTAACCCTATTAGGTCAAGTGTGGGCTGAATTTCTGAAACATCCAGTATTAATGTCACAAGAACATGTGGATGCAACTGTAGCAATTCGCCACAAAATGAATATATTTGAAGAATGGATTGTGTACTAAGTGAGATAGGGAAGAAAATTCATTTCAGATGCAATATGGAGATATAAAGAAGCATACCATAGGTCAAAAAATCCAAAATATTTGAAAATGAATGTAGACTTCGTCAGGAGCAAGTTAATGGTGAAAGGCAAAATATTGAAATTCTCATGCAAATGGATGTTCAAGAATTAATACAAAAAAAATAATTTCAGAGCAAGAAATTTTATTTCTTGACAAATGGAAAAATCAGTTGAAATGGGAAGGTGACATGCTAATGCAATGCATTGAAGGATTTGAAAAAGTCATCGTGGAATGTAGAAACGTTCTTGATAAATATCAAGACTTTAATGAAATGTTAGCATGTCAAGGTTGTGATCCCAAAATGCTAGGAAAGGATGGTAAAGAAGTTAAAGCCTTCAAAGAATGGATTGAGAGAATAAATAGAGACCCTATTCATCTACTCACTCGAGAGGTCATTGACGAGATTATATAGTGCACGAACACTATAGCTAGATATGAGACAAACAAAGTGCAGAGGAATAGTATTGTACTCCAAGTATCTAAAGAATATACTAGACTCAAGTTCACATGGAAGGCAGTGCAATGGATTTCAAAAGAACATATGCAATCAAGTGTTGAATGCTTTCCGAGAATATTAGTTAAAGAAAGGTGAAGAAAAGATCTCAGAGCCTGAGTTTTGAATGATGAAAGAAAGAAACAGATACTACATACCAGAGGAGTTATTAAGATATTTGTTCAAGTTTTTAGTTTTGTAGGTTGTTTTGGGTCCTAGTAGATGTTCCATGTTAGGTATTCTGAATATTTCTAATAACCTCAATTTATGTGAAGTCTAGCGAGTTGGAGAACAAAGTGAAAAGTGTTGTTGTTGATGAAATCAAAGCTTTGACTTCATCTGGAATATTCTGATGACAGTTGGCATGTGCCACGTGCTACATTTTAATTTGATATTTTTGATTCTTTGGATAGACTTTATGTTTGAACTCTTGGGGCCTTGTTCCTATAAAAGGTTGTTTATTGCTTTATTTTCATTTTAAGTTCAGAATTTGTGGATGTCGAAAGAGCTAAAACTTCTTTGAGTTTTGTTCTTTTTTCCTATTTTTTGAATCTTTCTGGTGTAAAAATTTGTATGCATGTAGACATTGATTAATATCAAATCCAATTAGATAGCTATATATCTCATGAATGTTTGGTAGCTATTTTTGTTAGTTCAACTAAACAAGACTATATGTTGCATCATTTAAGGGTGCATACAGAACCTACTTGGTGTCCAAACTAAACCCCCTCTCTTTAAAATCTCACACCATTTTATATGTAGCTATGAAGAAATATGGTGAAGTATAATGCAATTTGCTCTACTTTAGTTGATTCTTTGGGGCATGCATGGAGAATAACCAAGAGAAAATTTTAATTTTTAGTATTTTCATGATTTATTTTAGAATAGATGTTTAAATTCTTTGAAAATGTTCCAAAAAATAAGTGAATGGATGGAAATTTGTTGAAAATATTTCATTTTCTATGAAATTTTTGAATAATTAATGCTAAATTTAATTAAGTGATAGCAAAGAAATTATTGATGTTCATGAAATATTATTTCAAATCTTTTGATTTCATGATATTTGTTCTTAAGTTCCAATTGAAAAATCAGTATCTGATATATATTATTATTAACGAAACCACAAACAACCATATTCCATTTGAGATTAACAAAAATATCACATTATACCAGAGAGTGAACCTAGTGCAATCAAGACTTGATTACCTAACACTTGGGATTGAACTAAAGCCAATATTTTTCGTGTTATAGAAAAATCCCCTTTTAGGTTGTCTTTGTTCCATATCTTTCAACAAGGATTGGCTCTTTGTGGTTTATCTATGAAGAATTTATTCACCTTGTTGCTGCGAATAAAATCATTATCAAGAGGAACTAGTGCTAGAAGGAGGGCATATTGTTGTCTTTTGTCTTTTTTAAGTTTTAAACTAGATTTTTGTAGAGTCACTTGATCTCGATTTGGTGACCCTCATCTAAATTTAGTTGAGCTTAGTGGTTGAATGTCATCCAAACCTCGAAAGTCTAGAAGTGTGAGTGTGAGTTTGTAGAATCTAACTATTGTTGTACCACCACGTCCCATAGTGATGGAATTATTTAACATAGAGTCACCAATTTAATTTGTTGTGTACAATGTTTTACCAAAAAATCCTAATAAGTTGTGTCCTAAATATTATCTTCATAAAGATACAAAAGAAAATATTAGTATCTTTAAGGATACATTCTTTAGAGTGAGGATTCAACACGAAGATGTCGTATGTAGGTTGTTCCCATACACCTTAAGTGATGAAGTTTACCAGTGGTATATCAACTTACCTCGCAATTCTATCAGATCATGGCAAGACATGGAAAGTCAATTCTTAGCTAGATTTAGAACACCTACTGGACTTGCCCTATTATATCATCAATTTTCTCAAATCAAGAGATTCAAAGGAGAACCTATAACTACTTTTAATGATAGGTTTCAAAAGGCTTGTTCTAGGTTGAAAGCACCTTATGTAGCAGATAATTTTTCTGCTATCACTGTTTCTTATACAACAATAGATCCTTTAACTGCTATATTTGTGAAGTGAAGGCAAAAACCTCCTGCTACTTTACCCAAATCCTATGCTGAAGCCATGAGTGTGAATTTGGAAATGATACACCTCACAAATGGACTGAACAATTACCCTACCCCAAACATATATGGAGTCCCTCTAAATCATCCTAGACCTCCTAATGTTTACCATTCAGTGGTCTAGAATGGGAAATT
This sequence comes from Sequoia sempervirens, assembly GCA_007258455.2. NCBI lineage: Eukaryota > Viridiplantae > Streptophyta > Pinopsida > Cupressales > Cupressaceae > Sequoia > Sequoia sempervirens. Next base: position 210,764,620 of record VDFB02270651.1, on the reverse strand, counting down.
TCCTTAGAATAGTTTCTTTCAAGCAGGAAATAGTCAAGCTTTAGTCCCTCACCTTGGTCCAGCTATCACAGAGCTATGTCCTAATGGAAATTATTTTTTCTCACAAACTCAAGAAAATCAAAATATCAAGATTTCAGAGGAAAATGAAGACATGGAAGAAATTATAGCTCAACTCAAAAGATTAACCACAGACGTTACACAATTAAGAAATCAAAGCTTTTATGCTCAAAATAACAACCAAAATTCATAAAAAAGGATGTATAATGCTCCTAGACCACCTAGACCTTGGAATACATGACCTAATAATGGAGGAGTGTCAACACCTTTAGATAATTTCGATCCTATTGATGAAAGGTCTGTGTCAAAAGTGAATTTAGTTGATCTCGCTATGAATAATTAGTGTAGGATTCATAATACAAATGCTCATGCTGAAGTAGATTGTTCATAGTTCAAAATTTCTTTAGACATTTTTCTACCTGCTACGTGCACTATAATGAATAGTGTGATTCTCATCCTCCTAAGGGAAATGAGTTAGTTTCAATAGGATATGACTCTTCTTTAGTCCTTGAAAGTTATGAACGAGTCAAACGACCTATGTTGTCAAAAGTTACACTCACAAATATGAGGGAGATAATTCAAATATGACATTAGAAACATATACTTTTCCCTATCAAGATGAAAATGAACCTTAGGAAGAAATCGACGAAATTCATGCTTTTCAACAATATTAGAAAGGACATAATTATAACTTGAAAAGTAACACCAATGGTGGAAGTAAATTCAACGGGCCATTAACAACATTGATCCTACCTAACAACTTTAATACTCCACCTGATGATAAATCAACTGATAACCCAGGGTTACCCAAGGTGGCCTCTCATTACAATTCATTAAACGTTTCATAAAATGAAAAGATATATTCTACTGATCAAAACAATTTGACTACCTATTTAGCGGAAGAAATAAAAAAGGTAAGATCAACCTTTCTTTATTAGAATTTCTCAAAACACCTACGATCAGGAAATCTTTCTTAAAAACTCTAGAAGATCTTGCAAAAGAAGGCAAGTTTAAAGACATTCAAGTGAAAGATAACCAAGGCAAGACAAAAGATAAGAACATTGTTCCTATAGCAGATGCGTAAGTAGCCTTTTACAAAGGAAAATTGGAGTCTCCACCTTTCTTACTCACTTAAAGAATATTTGGTAAAAATCTTTATAATTTTTTAGTAGATTCTGGAGCATCTACTATTGTGATTCCTTCATCTATATGTTAGATGCTAGGATTAACTCCAGTAAGTTCTTTAAAGAAGGTCACTCAACTTGATAAAACAAGAGTAAATGTAGTCAGAGAGTCAACTAATATTCACATGCAATTAGCATCAGATCCTAGAATTCAATATTATATAAACATTTAAGTTGTTGAGATACCTGATACTTATGGTATGTTATTGACTAGAGATTGGTCGAAAACATTGAATGGATACATGGCTACTAATCTCTCACATATGTGGTTACCATGGAAAGGAGTTCCTAATCAAATTAGAATCGAAAGGGAACCACACATGAAATACATGTTCATATATTATAATCAAAAAAATGAAGTTCTATATATTGATGTAGAACCTAGAGTTTACAGAATTTGAAGTTCAAGAATCAAAATAGAAGAAGTATTTACATCTGATGCTAGAAAACCTAATCAATTAACTCTTGGAACATATGTTTTAATTGAATCAGATTGTGATTCTTTTGAAGAAGAAAATAGTCCTTATGATAAATTTTGGAAAAATATTGTTACAAAAGCTCAAAGGAGCAATAAAATCAAAATTTCACTAAAAGTTTATTTTTGTAGGATTGGTGCAGGTTACATAATGATGCACACTTGGAAAATAGTTCTATGATGTGTCTGGAGATAATTCATAGAATCGAAAACCAATACTGTTCAGAAAATGACAAGATAAAAAGGTCTAAATCAAGAACGCATAAAGATAAAATTCATGTTACATAGATTGAAAAAGACTAGTTCTACAACACCGAAGAATGATAAATTACAAGCTATAAATGATCAAGCCTAGATTCTTAAATTTGATGGATCCAAATCAAAACAAGGAATTGGAATCAAAGTTGAAATCATCAAATTGCAAGGTAAATATTTTCTTATTGCATATCGGTTACAATTTCAATGTACTAATAGTGTGGCAAAATATGAAGCCCTTATACATGGCCTGATCCTCACAATCAAGAAGAAAGTTAGAATCTTCAAGGTGTTCGGTGATTCAAAATTAGTGGTCAGACAAGTTCGAAAGCAGTACATTTTTCATTACAAGTGATTGTCTAACTACTGACACAAAGTATGGGATTTAATAGAAAAAATTGAAGCATTCAATATTACTCATATCCCAAGAAGATTTAATCAGAGAGCTAATGCTTTGGATAATGATGGTAGTACTCTAGAACCTCTAGCTGCATTTGATTTGAAGAGATTCATAGTCGAGTTAGTGTAGTTACCCTTGGTTCCTGATAATGTTACTAATTTGCAAGTGTTTGAAGATGACCGATATATATTGGAATTCATCACTAATTCCAGTATTATTGAATCACAAATAATTGAAGAGATAGATTTCCCTGATGGAGAAATTTAAGATGAAGAATTAAATCAAGCCAAAGATAATAATATTATGAAAGGAATAATTGAGTTAGAACAATTGTTTGACATGGATCAGATAATCAGATAGAAAAAATTTCCTCGAAGTGATGGAGGGAAATCTGAGTTATACAATTTTCATACTAAAGAAGATCCTAAGAATATGCTAATAGGAAAGGTGTGTACTGAGGAAAAGAAAAGAAATATTGCTCAGGCACTTAAAGACTATTGGAAGGTTATAGCTTGGACATACAAAGATTTGAAAACTTACGATACTTCCCTCATTACTCATATGATACTATTATAGCCTGATGTAAAGCCCTTCTGACAAAAAAAATAGCCATTAAATGCACTTTTAGAACTATTAATTCAAAAGAAAGTCCAAAAAATTTTATCAGCCCAGATAATCTTTCCTACCAGACATTCTACTGGGTGGAAAATTTGGTTCCCGTGAGAAAGAAGAACAGAGACATATGGTTGTGTGTAGATTTTTGGAACCTCAACAAGGAATTTGAGATAGATAATTATCCACTACCCTCACTAGAAGAAGTGCTAAAAATAGTCAATGGCTTGCAAATGATGTCCTTTTTGTATAGATTCTTTAGATATAATCAAGTAATGGTAGCAAGGGAAGATCGGATGAAAACAACTTTCACCACGAAGTGTCAAACTTTTTCTTATAGAAGGATTCCATTTAGATTGATAAACACCAGAGCTACATTCTAGAGAGCCATGGATTATTCTTTTCGTGAGTTGATAGGAAAATGCATTATTATTTACATGAACGACCTCATAGTATTTTCAAAAGATAGAAGAGATCATGTTCGAAATCTCAGAGCAATATTATAGAAGTGTGAATCTTACAAAGTTTCATTAAATCCTAAAAAGTGTATTTGTGGGGTAACTGAAGGTAAGTTAGTGGGACATATTATTTTTGAATGAGGTATTTTGATAGACCTAGACAGAGTGAGTGCATTGCTCAAATTATAGCCCCCAAGAAGTAAGAAAGAATTGAAATTGTATTTTGGTAAGATTAATTTTGTTCAAAAATTTATTACCGGATTTGTCAAAATAGTGAAACCACTCAATGGTATGTTAAAGAAAGATCCCAAGATAGAGAGGATGAATGAAGCTAATATCACCTTCAAAAATATAAAGACTACAATCATAGAAGATTTGGTATTGGTAAGTTTGGATTATGTTAAACATTTTTATATTTACTCTTTTTCTTCTGGTCATACTTGTGCAACAATACTAACACAAAAGGGAAAGAATAAAGAAGAGAAACCAATTTCTTTTATGAGTGCTCCATTTAAAGAAGCAGAGCTGAGATATATAGATGTTGAAAAACAAGCCTTTTCTTTGGTCAAAGCATTACGCAAATTTAGACATTACATCCTCAAGAATAGAGTCAAAGCTATTGTTCCAGATTTTGTAGTCAAGATGCTCTTAACACAGAGTGAGCTCAAAGAAAAGTGAGCCAAATGGGTCACCATCTTACAAGAATTTGATCTAGAAATCATACCCATGAAATTGGTCTGAGGACAAGCTTTGGTTAGGTCTATTGCAGAAATAGATCCACAAATTTCAAGTCAACAATATACTTTGGATGTAAAAGACCTAGAAGACTAGTATTCAGATATATGGCATTATTTGGTCAGCCATACTCTCCCAGATCATATGGAAAGGAATCAAAGAAGATCTCTTAAGATAAAGTTGCAAAGTTATATTATCATAGAAGGAGCTCTATTCAAAAGAAACCATGAAGGAATCTATTTAAGATGCTTGAATAGAACAGAAGTGAAAAAAGTGTTGCAAGAACTACATGATAAATTTGGAATGGCTCATTGAGCACCTTTAGCTACTACACACATGATTTTGAGAGTCGGTTACTACTAGCCGACAATTTTCAAAGATACATATGAACATGTGAAACACTACTATACATATCAAACTACATCAGACAAAGGAAGATTCAATGCTCAACCACTATAGCCAGTGATGGAGATGCATCCTTTTTCACAATGGGGACTATATTTTCTTGGAACTATCAATCCTCCATCATCTGCAAGCCATAGATTTATACTAACTACTATAGATTATTGCACCAAATGGACAAAGGTATATCCCAGCAAATAATGCACTACAGAAGTAGTAATCAAATTTTTGGAAGAGAAAATCATCACCAGGTTTGGAATACCATATGCTCTAGTATGTGATAATTTCCTTGAATTTTCTTCATTAAAATTTTCTAATTGGGCATTTGAATATGGTATACCATTAAAATTTTCATCTAACTATTATCCGCAAGGAAATAGATTAGCTAAATCATCAAATAAAAATCTACTAGATATAATTAAAATATTGATCCAAAAGAATCCTAGGGAATGACATTATTTGCTAAAATTTTCCCTTTGGGTAGATTGCACTAGGATGAAATCCACGTTAGGGAATTCTCCTTATCATTTAGTTTATGGGCTAGATCCTATACTACCAAAAATTTTGAAAATCCCTAATTGGTAGTTTGCATAGGAATATATCGGATTGGATGATAAAATTGAAGCTTGGTTATTACAATTAATGCACTTAGATGAAAAAAATACTTGACCTATAGATCATTTTGCTAAGCATTAGTCCATGGTAAAAACATGGTTTGATAAAAGGGCTAGATTGAAGACTTCTAGAATAGCTGATTTGGTCATGTATTGGAATAAACCCCATGAACAAAAAGGTGTGCATGGTAAGTTTGATAAGTTCTAGACAAGCCCATATCAAGTTTCTAAAATCCTTGGTGACATTACTTATAGATTGAAGTATTTAACTTGTGAAGAAATCCCATTTCCTATTAATGGGAAATTCCTAAAGCATTATTTCTAGTCACAGGTAAAAAGGATTTTGTAAATAGTTTTTGTTTAGGTTAGTTTTGTTGTTGTTTTGTAAATACCCGTTTGTTTCTTTTTTTTTCTTTTTGGGGTGTCGCTTCGTTGGATTTTACAATGATCAACAACTTTTGAAGGTGAACAGGTTATAAAACATCAATTCTGGAAATTTGATTCGTGTCTTGACCGAAAATAGTCCTTTATTTATAAATTGTTTGAGAATTGTTCCATTCTTTATACCCTAGTTAGCATGAATCATTCAGTTGATGTTGAGCTATGAATGCACACATTTAAATCATTCTACTAAAATTTGGGATAACAATTATTTACATTGGCTGAAAAATCAAAAGACTACCTTTTCTACCACTATAATTCCCAACCTTATAGTGGGCTTCATTTCCTACAAGTTGAAAAAATGAGCTATCATTGAAATATTAAAAGAGAAAAATTAGCTATTATTGCAATATCTAAAAAAAAAAAAAAAACCTCAACTCTTTAGGTTATCCAAATAACTCTATCGGGGATATAGACGTCTGGCTGGCAATAGAGCTATGTTTGGGGGAAATTACAGAGATAACCTTGTCAAGGCTATGGATGCTTGACTAGTAGCAAGGATTTATCCCTGGTCAACTTAAAAGGAATTGCCATATTACATAGGTTAATGCAAATAATTGCAATTTCTAAGTTTACTATAGCAAAAATAACCAATTGCACACATGTGAGCTCAGTAATACTTAATCTTGCATGCTAGCTGAAGTGAAATTTGAATGTTGGAATAAGGATCTAATGATTTATAATTAGAAGACTAAAGAAAAGTTGGTGCATTGATGTTAGAATCTAGAATTGATTTTTAATTATTTTGTTTAGTTTTGTTTGTTGTTAGTGTAAGGAAAGCTTAGGTGCAGAACAAACTCTCCTAACACCAAAACCTTAGGGAAGAATGTAGATATGACTTTAAATTTTGCAATTACAGTTCAATAAGATACACTTGAAAAGAATAACAAAAAAGAGAAATGGACACATACACAATTGGACACCAGATTTAAGTGGAAAACCCTTACAGGAGAAAAACCCACCACACCAAGAAAATCTTCTTTGTATTACAGTAAAGAAAATTACATACATAGATCAGCCTCAACTTTCTAATGTCAATTTTACAGTAGCAACATTCACTGATCAATCTTGTATAGAACATTAATCTCACAATGCTCTCAGACGCATATAATGAACCCACTCAGATCAATCTGTGTTTAGTTGAGCAACCTTTTCGTTATCTCACACTACTCTCATCATCAACCATTGCAGAGAGTAATCCATTATCCTCATGGCCTTTTCATTTTCCACAACAAAATAGTCACAACTGTTTAACTTCCAATGGTTCACATTCTTCTTCTCTCATTGGCTCAGAACACACCACGTAGGATAGACATTTAGTCAAAAAGTTTAACTGAATCACATGTTAGTGAGACACCAGACCGTGTTTCCTCGATGCCAAAATTCCCAAACACATAGCTATCGGAAACACCCTAAGAAGTCAGACTGATAACAAAACAAGTTTTCCCAATATCAAAATAAAACCAACTGTCCATCGGAAAGAGATCATACCGAATGCAAAACCATCGGCCAGACCAACTCTATTGGCAAGACTTCTCACCGATGTCCATTGTTGAACTATCAACAAGACCATTGATGTCACTAGGACTTCCAAGAAGCTCAACCATTGACAATATCCCACATTGACATAAAATATTAGTAGTCATTAGTTTATAAATAAAAGCCTAAAGACTTTAGGTATCCACGAGTTAGTCCTTTTATTACCAACTTACTCGTACACTGCATTTGACCATCGCACCGAACTATTTGTAATTCCTTGTGGTCTCCACCATGACACACATTCACTGCTTGTGCATTTCTGAAGAGACAAGCTAGGAATCTACAATATTATCAACAAGTATCCTAGAATTCCAAGTGGTCCCCACATCCATCAGCTTGTCACTCAATTAGAGAAAACACAAACTTACAACTTCCACAGTAAGTTAGGAAAATCCCGAACACTGTGAAATTGAAGGAGATCGACCAGTCGGGAAGTTAAGAAACCTTTGAACTGTGCGACAAGGTTCCAAGGTTTAGGATTTGGGCAATAGGCTAATAAAGAAGACCAAAAAAGGGTAAATCCACCAAGTCTTTAACAGAGATACAACCAACAAGTTGAGGCACAATTTCCAATAGTTAGTTGTTGTGTGGTCTCACAACACGCCCCATTTTTCCCTTTGGAAAAATGTGGACCCCCTTTTTTCTATTCCCTTTTTATTCCATTTGCTTTGGCGTCATTTTGTGACTTGGTTGATTGCTAGTCTCATTTTCAATTTTGCTTGGTCCTTGTTTTATTCTCTTTTTCTTTCTTGGATTCGATGTTTCAGTCTTGCCATGAAATTTAATAAATTACCAAAAACTAGAATACCTGAGTTGTGCAGATGTTTCAAAGTGAATTACATCTTCAATTGGTCCTAGCTCCACCCTGTAAGTCATCCACTGGAAGTGTTAATCCAGGTGATACCTTTTCTTTCCTTCCTTGTATCAAAGAAAGATAGTTTATTTTTATTTGAAACTCAGAAACCGAAGAGTTTGTTTTCAAATGTTGTAATCTCTCTTGAACCCAGTTCCCGATCTTTTCTTTTCTTCTAGTTTTCTCTGAGGCTCAAAGGTAAGTGTCCCAGATTCTGGTATTTCTCTTAAAATTCAATACCGGATGTTCTAATACTAGTGATCGAAAATTGATCACATATCTTTAATGGCTTATGTCTTGTAAATGATTAGATTGACACCAGAGTGCCACATATGATCATCATGTCATCTTTCTCCTCTATTAGCAATCCTACACATAAATCTAGGTGTTCATAATTTGAACCATAAATTATAGTGATTTCACCTTTATTTGAGGAATTAATGCACTATAATAGGTAATGAATGAAGGTGGAGAACTACTCCCATGTACTTGGCACCACCTTAAGCATGCAGTTGCTTTTGTAGTTCACTCTACTTCGTGTCATGTCGCAAATTTGCAAAGGACATTGAAAGAACATGATAATATTGGTGTGCAAGGAGAGGTAAATTTCAAGAAACTGAGAACACAGCTACCAAGAGTTTTGGAGTTCCATTCTATGAATATTATCCTTATCAACTAGAACCAGGTATGTTTTGAATAACTGATTTTCTGTTAATTATTTTCAGTGTACTAGAAATGTTATAGCGAATGGATTATTTTTAGCAGGAGGGTTTCCACTAGCAATGGAGGCTATTGAATTGGTTATTCAATGCATGAATTATTATAACCCAGATAAAAGAGTTGTTGAAAAAGAGGGGAGAATCTATGCAGACCTCTCATGGAAGGGAATTACATATACATTTGGGCTTCCTTCCTTTACCAGAATGTATAATGTTGATATGAAGGAAAAGGCCAAAACATATTAGAGTGTTGAAGCCCGTAATTGAGAAATTATGAGTACCCAATGGTGTGAAGATACAATTACACCACAGAACAAAGTAATTCAAAGGTATATGTTCAACTAAGAAATTCAAGATATTATAACTCTGCTAAGCAAGACAATTGGTTTACGAGATGCTAGTAATTATATCCAGACTAATAGAAAATCCATTGAAAATGCATTTTGGAAAGTTTATTAGTGACAAATTACATGAACAGATAACTACATTTCCCAAGACTAGATGTTTCTATATGTCTTCATATGTGATTTACTCCTAAGCCATGAGGGCAAGCAAACAAGGGTTTAAAAATATTGGTACTCTAGGCAGGGAAGTTGGAAACAGTTTGATATATGCTCATTTACCCCAAATCACTATCCACAACTACAAAGAGAGTTACAAGAGATTTAATAATTTGTTTCCATGAAGCTGGTCAGAATGATGGAGGATGATAAAACCAAAAGATTTCATTGGAGGCACAAAGTGTTATCAGACCAATGGAAGGCTAGTTTATTCAATTCCCCACTTACTCCTACATTAGGATGGAATGGAAATCCTTTCATGTTTCCCAAGTATGCCACAAAAAAATTATTAGAATTGGTGAGACAGTTGAAACCATCTCAGGCTCTTTATAGTCATGCTCACAAGAAGGCTTCTTTCAAATTCCCTATTGTTATAGGAAATTATAAGTGCAATGCAATCAGAGTGTCTGACTTGTGTGATGAAGAATTGAGAACATATAATTTTGAGTATTTTCCACTTCAAAGAATATATTATGGACCCAAGGGGAATATTGGCAAGAATATAGCTAGTTACCGTGCTCATGTCCAACACCTAGAAGATTATTGGCTTAATTGTGAAGATGAGCACAAAGTAAGAATAAGAAAGTATCAAATATTTTCTTTGGAATTTGGTTGGATTCTTATGCTCCATGATATCCCAAATTAGTTAGAAGAGGATGATGGACAAGTGTTTAATAGATCCTATAATGAAGACATAGTGTATGATGAACCCATCCCAAAACCAGATTATGAAGGTGAAAAGAAATCAATTGAGGAGTTCTCAAAACCTATTTTGTTATACATTCAACACTAGATAAATGATTTTTGTAAGGCTTTAAGAGAAAGAGGAATTGAACCCACATTCTCAGAGAATAAAAGAATAAAATAAAGAAATGAAATTGCATTTGAGAGTGGAGAGCTTACTAAGAAGAGAAGACTAGTAAGGCCGCTCCTAGTATAAGGATTGAAGAAAAAACCCCTAAAGTTTCAAAACAATAATTTCCAATAAAGCCATCTGATAAGCAGAAAGATGTAGAATCAAGTAAAGATAAGTAAAAAGTAAGACCCAAAGGTGCATCTTTCCCTAAAACAAAACCAAAGGTTAAACTGATTATTGAAGAAGTAGGAGTAACAAAAAAAAAATTACACACAAACCATGTCTACATCTCAAAGGGCTGCAACACTATTTACTTCTCCTCCTTCTTTTAACATGGTTGGTATGAAACAAGCATTGGGAGGAACTCCTGCATTTTTGGAGGCGATTTTTGAAGATGAAGCGAGAATTAAAGAATAGATGGATAAATGGGGTGCCATGTGGGATAAGGTATAAGAAAAGAAATATAAAGATAAACCCATAGTACAACCAATGATAGAAGAGATTTCAAATATAGGCTCCACTCCTATAAATGTTGAAGAAGAAGAATTTATACAAGGAACACTCACTTTAGAAGCGGGGAATCCTAATATCCTAGAGATAGAAATAGGGGAGACTATAGAGTAGGAAACAATTGATGAAATGATTATTGAAGATACTTTTATTCCCAACCTTTGCTTGAGAATGTTCCAAATGATAATGAACAATTGCGGGTCTTTACAGAAACAAAAATGGACCATGTTGAAGTTGAAATTGAGAAATTTGAAGCTACACAGGTTTTAGGTGATGAAGTTAGAAATGAAGAAAACCCTGGTGTAGCAGAGAATGAAGAAATTAATTTCTAGGAAGCTTAAGTTGAACATTTGGATAGACAGGAAAATGTAAGTCTTCAAATAGAGGAGATAGTGCCAAATCCTGGTAATCCTGAATCTATGCCAGAAATTGTTGAAGAAATTCCTATTTCAGAGGATGTGACAAATAAGACTGAAGAAGTAAGAAATGAGGTTCTTGAATCAAGTGGAAAGTATGAACAAAGTAATGTTGCAAAGGTGGAGCATGATGAAGATGCACCTAATTGGTTGATCAGGGAATTAGCTTCCCCAATGGAGGTTGAAGTATTGCCTCTGGATCTCAATAGTTTTATACAAGAAGTAGATACTCCTAAGCCTAGGTGCAGAGCTAGAGAAAAACATGTCATATAGAGAAATGTAGATGGTGATAGAATTGTCCATATAGCTATTCCCATAGCTGACAAAAACATACATGAAATAACTCCTAAGGAGTATAAGATAACAAGTATTAATATTAGACACTCGTCTTGGAGGCAAGAGTTGAAGGATATAAAGGTGAACTTGGATTCCACGGTTGCCAAAGTATAGAAGTATAAAAAGAAGAAAAGAGAATTGAAAGAATGGGTTGCTACCTTAGAATATTTTATAAAATCCCTAACCCTATCTGGTCAAGTGTGGGCTAATTTTCCCCAACATTCGGTACTAATGTCACAAGAACAGGTAGATGCAACTGCAACAATTCACCACAAAATGAATATATTCGAAGAATGGATCGAGTATTGAGTGAGACAAGGATAAGAATTCATTTCAAATGCAATATGGAAATATAAAGAAGCATACCATAGGTCAAAAAATCCAAAATATTTGAAAATGAATGTAGACTTCGCTAGGAGCAAGTTAATGATGAAAGGCGAAATATTGAAATTCTCATGCAAAAGGATGTTCAAGAATTAATACAAGGAAATATAATTTCAAAGTAATAAATTTTATTGCTTGAAAAATGGAAAAAATAGTTGAAATGGGAAGGTAACATGCTAATGCAATGCATTGAAGGATTTGAAAAAGTCAACCTGGAATGTAGAAAAGTGCTTGATAAAGATTAGGACTTTATTGAAATGTTAGCATGTCAAGGTTGTGATTCCAAAATGCTAGGACAATATGGTAAAGAAGCTAAATCCTTCAAAGAATGGATTGAGAGAATAAACAAAGACCTTTCTCAACTACTCACTCGCGAGGTCATTGACGAGATTATATAGTGCAGGAACACTATAGCTAGATATGAGATAGACAAAGTGCAGAGGAATAGTATTGTATTCTAGGTATCTAAAGAATATACTAGACTCAAGATCACGTGGAAGGAAGTGCAAGGGATTTCAAAAGAATTAAAGAAAGGAAAAGAAAACATCCTGGAGCCTGAGTTTTGAATGATAAAAGAAAGAACCGAATACCGGATACTAGAGGAGTTATAAAGATATTTGTTCAATTTTTTTGTTTTCCAAGTTGTTCCTGGTCTCGGTAGATGTCCCATGTCTAATATTTTGAAGATTTTTGATAACCTTGATTTATGTGAATTCTAGTGATCTGTAGTATGAAGTGAAAAGTGTTGTTGCTGACGAAGTCAAAGCTTTGACTTCATCTAGAATATTTTGATGATATTTGGCATGTGCCATGTGATACATTTTAATTTGTTATTTTTGAATCTCTGGATAGACTTTAAGATTGAAATCTTGGGGCCTTGTTCCTATAAAGGGTCGTTTATTGATTTATTTTCATTTTAAGTTCATAATTTTTGGATGTTGGAAGAGCTAAAACTTCTTTGAGTTTTGTTCTTTTTTCCTATTTTCTAAATCATTCTAGTGTAAAACTTTGTATGGACATAGACATTGATTAATATCAAAGCCAATTAGATAGCTACCTATCTCATGAATCTTTTGTAGCTGGTTTTTTTAGTTCAACCAAACAAGACTGTATGTTGTGCCATTTAAGGGTGCATATAGAATCTACTTAGTGTACAAACTAAAACCCCTCCCTTTAAAACATCACACCATTTTATATGTAGCTATGAAGCAATTTGGTGAAGTATAAAACAATTTGCTCTATTTTAGTTGATTCTTTGGGGCATGCATGGAGAATAACCAGGAGAAAATTTTAATTTTCAATATTTTCATGCTTTATTTTAGTATAGATGTTTACATTCTTTTAAAATGTTCCAAAAAATAAGTGAATGGATGGATTTTTTTTGAAAATATTTCATTTTATATGAAATTGTTGAATGCTTAATGCTAAATTTACTTAAGTGATAGCAAAGAAATTGTTGATGTTCATGAAATTATATTATTTCAAATCTTTCAATTTCATGATATTTGTTCTTAAATTGCAATTGAAAACTCAATATCTAATATATATGATTCTTAATGAAATAGAAAACAACCATATTCCCTTTGAGATTAACAACAATATCACATTATACCTGAGAGTGAACCTAGTGCAATGAAGACCTGATTATCGGAGACTTGGGATTGAACTAAAGCCAATCTTTTCCTATTAAAGCAAAATCCCCTTTTAGGTTGTCTTTGTTCCATATCTTTCAAGAAGGATAGGCTCTTTGTGGTTTATCTATGAAGAATTTATTTTCCTTGTTGTTGCGAGTAAAATCGTTGTCAACAGGAATTGGCACTAGGAGGGCCTATTGTTGTCTTTTGGCTTTGTTAAGTTTTAAACTAGATTTTTGTAGATTCACTAGATCCCGATCTAGTGACCATCACACAACTTTATTTGAGCTTAGTTTTCAAACATCATCTAGACCTCAAAAGTCTAGAAGTGTGAGTGTGATTTTGTAGAATCCAACTTTTGTTGTACCATCGCCTTCCATTATGATCAAATTCTTTAACATAGAGTCGCCAATTCAATTTGTTTTGTACAATGATTTATTGAAAAATCTTGATATGTTGTGTCCTAAATATTATCTTCATAAATATGCAGAACATATTAGTATCTTTAAGGATATGTGCTTTAGAGTGAGGATTCAACAAGAAGATGTCTTATGTAGGTTGTTCCCATACACCTTAAGTGATGAAGTTTACCAGTGGTATATCAAATTACCTCACAATTCTATCAAATCATGGAAAGACATGGAAAGTCAATTCCTAGCTAGATTTAGAACACCTATTGACCCTACCCTATTGTATCATCAATTTGCTCAAATCAAGAGATTTGAAGGAGAACCTATAACTACTTTTAATGATAGGTTTCAAAAGGTTTATTCTAGGTTGAAAGTACCTTATGTACTAGATATTTTTTCTGCTATGATTGTTTATTATAGAACAACATATCCTTTAATTGCTATGTTTGTGAAGCAAAGGGAAAATCCTCCTGCTACTGAACCCGAAGCCTATGCTAAAGTCATGAGTGTGAATTTGGATATGAAACACCTTGAAAATGGATCATCCACAGATGGTGGAAATGGACTAAATAATTACCCTACCCCAAACGTAAATGGAGTCCCTCTAAATCATCCTATACCTCCTAATGTTTACCCTTATACCTCCTAATGTTTACCCTTCAATGGTCCAAAATAGGACATTTCCTCAAAATAGTTTCTTTCAAGCAAGAAATAGTCAAGCTTTAGTCCCTCACCTTGGTCCAGCTATCACAGAGCTACGTCCTAATGGAAATTATTTTTTCTCACAAACTCAAGAAAATCAAAATATCAAGATTTCAGAGGAAAATGAAGACATGGAAGAAATTACAACTCAACTCAAAATATTAACCATAAAGGTTACACAATTAAGAAATCAAAGCTTTTATGCTCAAAATAACAACCAAAATTCATAAAATAGGATGTATAATGCTCCTAGACCACCTAAACCTTGGAATACATGACCTAATAATGGAGGAGTTTCAACACCTTTAGATAATGTCGATCCTATTGATGAAAGATCCTATCAAAAGTGAATTTAGTTGATCTCACTATGAATAATTGGTGTAGGATTCATAATACAAATGCTCATGCTGAAGTAGATTGTTCATAGTTCAAAATTGCTTTAGACATTTTTCTAGCTGCTACACACTATAATGAACAGTGTGATTCTCATCCTCCTAAGGGAAATGAGTTAGTTCTAGTAGGATATGACTCTGCTTTAGTCCTCAAAAGTTGTGAATGATTCAAACCACCTACTATTTTCACGAGTTACACTCACGAATATGAGGGAGATAATTCAACTATGACATTAGAAACATATAATTTTTTCCTATCAAGATGAAAATGAACCTTAAGAAGAAATTGACGAAATTCATGCTTTTCAACAGTATCAGAAAGGAGGGCGGGGACCCTAGCTCGGTTGGCT
Source organism: Sequoia sempervirens (assembly GCA_007258455.2). Taxonomy (NCBI): domain Eukaryota; kingdom Viridiplantae; phylum Streptophyta; class Pinopsida; order Cupressales; family Cupressaceae; genus Sequoia; species Sequoia sempervirens. The sequence continues at coordinate 210,749,326 of VDFB02270651.1, read as the reverse complement.
AAGTAATTCTGTTGCGGCTCTACTGGTCACAAGTTCTAGTCTCCCCCATCCCGTGGTACCAGAGGGCGTGTCGCGCCAGTGCCACCGGTCACGTTAAAAAGTTTACCAGGCGCACTGCAGTTTATAGGGGGTCGTGCTACCCGATTCCTGCAGTCTAAAAAAAAAAAAAATAGTATCAGAAAGGACATAATTATAACTTGAGAATTAACACCAATACTGGAAGTAAATTCAACGATTCTTTAACAAAGTCGATCCCACCTAACAACTTTAATACTCTACCTGATGATAAAGCAACCAATAACCCAAGGTTGCCCAAGGTGACCTCTCATTACAATTCATTAAACGTTTTAAAAAATGAAAAGATAGATTCCACTTATCAAACCAATTTGACTACCTATTTAGTGGAAGAAATAAAAAAGGTAAAGATTAGCCTTTCTTTATTAGAATTTCTCAAAACACCTGTGATCAAGAAAGCTTTCTTAAACACTTTAGAAGATCTTCCAAAAGAAGGAAAGTTTAAAGACATTCAAGTGAAAGATAACCAAGCTAAGAAAAAAGATAAGAACATCGATCCTATAGTAGATGCGCAAGTAGCCTTTTACAAAGGAAAATTGGAGTCTCCACCATTCTTACTCACTTTGAGAATATTTGTTAAAAATCTTTATAATTGTTTAGTAGATTCTAGAGCATGTACTAATATGATGCCTTTGTCGATATGTCAGATGCTAGGATTAACTCTAATAGTTTCTTTAAAGAAGGTCACTCAACTTGATAAAACAAAAGTAAATGTAGTCGGAGAGTTGATTAATATTCACATGCAATTAGTGTCGGGTCCTAGCATTCAATATTATATAGACATTCAAGTTGTTGAGATACCTGATACTTAAGGTATGTTATTGAGCAAAGATTGGTCGAAAGCATTGAATGGATATATGGCTACTGTTTTCTCACATATTTGGTTACCATAGAAAGGAATTCCTAATAAGATTAGAATTGAAAGGGAACCATACATGAAATACATGATCACAAATTATAATCAGGAAAATGAAGTTCTATATATTGATGTAGAACTCGGAGATTACAAAATTCGAAGTTCAAGAGTCAAAATAGAGGAAGTATTTACATGTGATGCTAGCAAACATAATCAATTAACTCTTGGAACAAATGTTTTACTTGAATCAGATTGTGATTCTTTTGAAGAAGAAAATAGTCCTGACGATAAATTTTTGGAAAAATATTGTTACAGAAGCTTAGAGGAGTGGTAAAATCAAATTTTCACTAATTTTTTTTTTGTTGCAGGATTGGTGTAGGTTACATAATGATGCACACTCGGAAAATAGTTGTATGATGTGTCTGGAGATAATTCATAGAATAAAAAACCAATACTATTCAACAAATGACAAGATAAAAAGGCCCGAATCAAGAACACATAAAGACAGAATTCATGTTACACAGACTGAAAATAATACTAGTTCTACGACACCAAAGAATGATAAATTACAAGCTATAGATGATCAAACTTGGATTCTTAAATTTGATGGATCCAAATCAAAACAAAGAATTGGAATCAGAGTTGAACTTATCAACCCGCAAGGTAAATATATTCTTGCTACATATCAGCTACAATTTCAATGTACTAACAACATGGTAGAATATGAATCCCTTATACATGGCCTAATCCTCGCAATAAAGAAGAAAGTTAGAATCCTCAACGTGTTTGGTGATTTATAATTAGTGGTCAAATAGGTTCAAAAGAAGTACATTTGTCATTACAAGTGATTGTCTAACTATTGACACAGAGTATGGGATTTAACAGAAAATTTTGAAGCTTTCAACATTACTCATATCCCAAGAAGATTTAATCAGAGAGTCAATGCTTTGGCTACTGCTGCCAGTACTCTAGAACATCTAGATGCATCTAATTTGAAGAGATTCACAATGAAGTTAGTGTAGTTACCCTCAGTTCCCGATAAAGTTACAAATTTGCAGGTGTTCAAAGATGACTGACATTAATTCGAATTCATCACTAATTCTAGTATTTTCGAAGCACAAATAATTGAAGAGATAGATCACCTTGATGACGGAATTCAAGATGAAGAATTAACTCAAGCTAGAGATAATAATATTATGAAAGGAATAATTGAGTTAGAATGATTGTTTGACATGGATCAAATAATCAGATAGAAATATTTTCCTCAAAGTGGCGAAGGGCAATCTAAATTATACAATTTCATAATAAAGAAGATCCTAAGAATGTGCTAATAGGAAAGGTGTGTACTGAGGAAGAGAAAAGAAATATTGCTCAGGAACTTAAAGACTATTAGAAGGTTATAGCTTGGACATATGAAGATTTTAAAACTTATGATACTTCCATTATTACTCATACAATACCATTAAAGCTTGATGCATAGCCTTTCTAGCAAAAACAACGACCAGTAAATGCACTCTTAGAACCATTAATTCAAAAGGAAGTCCAAAAGCTTTTATTATCCAAGATAATATTTCCTATCAGACATTCTACTTGGGTGACAAATTTGGTTCCCATGAGAAAGAAGAACAAAGACATTCGGTTTTATGTAGATTTTTGGAACCTCAACAAGGTGTCGAAGAAAGATAATTATCCACTACCCTCACTAGAAGTATTACAAATATTTAATGGCTCACAAATGATGTCCTTTTTGGTTGTATTCTCTGGATATAATCAAGTAATGGTAGCAAAGGAAGATCGGATGAAAACAAATTTCACCACGAAGTGGGGAACTTGTGCTTACAAAAGGATGCCATTTAAATTAAGGCCTTCTTATGCTTGGGTATTGATGGAAATAAGCTATAAATAATAAGAAAAATATGACATTGACCTAAATAATATTGAGATTAATTCATAATATTTTTTTCTTTTATTAAGAGTTGTACAAAGTTCCCCTTGGAACCAATAGAGGCATGGTGTGATGGTTAATTTGTTGTGTTATTATTATTTCCATCAAGGTTCAAACCCGATTGGGGTTTAATTGTTGAGAATTTATATTGGGGATGAGGTCCCCCATTTGTGACCTCACAGGTTCATAGCTTTAGGTCAAAAGCATTTACCCTCTTAATAAAAAAAAATCCATTTGGAATCATCTAGATAAATGAAGGCTTTTGACTTATTTGAGTGTCAAGATTGAAGGCAAGGGGATACTTCTTAGACTAATATTTTAGATTATAATCAAAGATCAAGATAGAAGACCTATTTAAAATGTGAATACAACTTAGATCATTTTTTGTATAAAATCAATGAGTTTCTAATTGTGCACATGTATTGTGGTGTATGCAAGGGATTAAATATTTCAATATCACTCATGTTGCATAACTAGTTTGAATTGTTTAAATTGGGAATAAGTTCTTAGGGGAGTCTAATGTAATGAACTAACTCACACAAAAGAAAAATATAATAAAAAATTTATGTTATAAAGAATTGGTAATAATAGGCCACTTCAAGGGGGGAAATCTCCACAAGTCTTTAAAAAGGAAAAAACACAATAAATGATGATTAAAAATAATGCTTACTAGCTCCCATATATAGACATTATTAGAATGTTATAGTGTCTTAGCATAAGTTATAAGTATACTTATGGAATCATAAATAACTTAATTAAGGATTATGCTAGCTACAATTTGGCTAGCCATATGCCAATACAATCAATTAGTTAAGGGAATATCATGCCCCCCTCTTTAGTGAAGTATTATCCTCATTGCAAATCAACCATGGATATTTTTACATGAAGTAGTCATTTTTCCATGTAGTATCTTTTATAAGAAAATTCCCTTAGGTTTCATTATGATTTTACCCTTTGTAATAAATTTTTGATAACTTTGTCGAGGTTAAAATTCTATGTTGATTATTTTGTTGCTTAATTGTATTCCATACCTTATTATCCATGAGACTAGAGATTACCTCTCATTGGTGTTGAATGTATTCTCCGCTACTTTAACATTTCAATGTACTTTCAAATAAGAAATGACAGATAGTGGGTAGTACCTTGATACGAATTGATCAATATGATCATGATATCTTTTAGAAGGAAATCTTTTTTCTCTATACCCTAAAACTACTTAATTCCCATTTATAATTTTTTTGTGGATCTAGAGATATATTAATCTTTGACTAATATAATTTTACACTTGGGACACACACTTTTCTATCCCCTTATTAATAATATTTAATATTTAGTGATAGATTATGAATTATAGACACTTTACACACAATCCTCTTAGTTCAAATATTGTATCCTATTAGTAAAAATATGTGAGAATATCTCCTATTTAAGTTTATCTCAATTATTCCCAAGGTATTGAGCTATTGGACTATCATGTCCCAAGCCAAAAAAATAATATAAATCCAATTCTTAACCTTCCACAGATACTTATCATTTGAATGACAACACTATTGACCCTCTAATTCATTCATATCTTAGACAACTCATATTAAAAATATTATTTATTCATTAGAAATATCATTACATTTTGAGTAGGAAATGACAAAAATAACTATTGATCTCTTGTTATAATGAATAGTGAATAGCATGTGCAAATCACAATCCCTTTCTTATTACAATATTAATTTCAACCCACAATAGTTTCTTCCACTTTTTGGCCAAAATGGGACATTGAAATCAACATTTTTAATCATATTTTCACTTTCTACCTCCCATAGAAACTAAACCATAAATAATTTGAAGATGATATGAACTAGTGATTTTTGAATTTTTCATGTAAATTATAAATATATATTGTTTAAATTAAAAAAGGATTTGTGATTTTTTTTACATAAGCTTTACTAACTTTCTTTTTATAATTATCAACATATTTTAAAAGTGATATTTATTCGATATCGCCTAATTTTTTTACACAAAATATAAATTATAAATTATTAAACATAGATTGGTAACACCAATATCTAGTGCAAAAACATTCTTTCATATTTTTTTGTTCCATTTATTTTATTTTTTGTTAATTTTTTAAGTAATGTAATGACAGAAATAGGTCCCCTTAACTTGGCCTTGATTTAGTGTTGTAATATGCCTAACATATTCACATTAGGTCCTAGGACCTTGTGAACTAAATGAACATCAATGGTACCTTTCTTAAGTGTTGTAAAGTGTTGTAACACACTTTCACATTTTTCTAAGGTCTTATTAATAAAATATACCTAATAAACCTCTTTTGTACATTAATCGTGCCTTATTTTAAAGTGTTGTAAAGTGTTGTAACACACTTTCACGCTTTTCTAGGCTTGTCATTAATAATTGGTCTTTATTATGCTTTAATTGTCCCTATTTTACATCCACAAGCCTCATTTATGTGTATTTTTGAGGATAATCTTGACAAAACCTTTTAAAACATCAAAATCCTAAAAATTCCCACCTCAAAAAGCTAAGGTGGGACTCATTCACCATTTTGGGCAAATGAGTCCCCCTTAGGTGGGACCCATTCACCCAGGGTGGTGAATGAGTCCCATTTAACTCAAAATTAAAATTAATTTAAATCTTTGACGACATTGTATTCTCCTAGATCCAATGTCGGCTTGTAGTGTTGTCATTTCAAGAATTCTTGCATAATTGAGTATAAATACAAGCTCCTTTCATTGATTTTACACCTAGCAAGTTGAATGAGCATTCTTATAGCAATTTTTAGTTCACAAGAGAATTCAAGAGCATTCAAGGGTAGATTATCAAGCATTTTAGAGCAACATTCAAGCATCAATCATCATGTCTTGAAAAGACTTCATGCATCATGTTTGTTATTGTGCTAACAATTGTGGTGTAGGATTTTGTGATTCAAGAAAGTGTTTCATTCAAGATCTATTTCATTCAAGCAAGATTCAAAGTCTACATCCATTGCAACCATTTCAATCATATTTGCAGCACATTATTGCTAGGGTTTTGTGAGTTGCAACATCATATCTTGTTCATTCATCATTCTCCTTTATTATTTGATTTCATTTCAAGGATTGATTTCCAGCAAGGGGTTTGACCAAGGAAAACCCTTATTCACTAACCCCACAAAATTTTTCCCTCTCCTTTATGTGTGATTTGTAGTTGGGTAAACCCACAAAACTAGTTTACAATTCTAGTGAGGAAGGAAAATTACAAAAATTTCCCCCATTAAAAAAAAATGGTTTTTGGGGGTTCAAATGAACATTTGGTTCGAGTGAACCCAAAAGGGGTTCACTAGAACCCCCTTTGAGCGAACCCATTAAATGCTAGGTCCAACATTTCCCAAGAAAAAGAAAAGGAAAGGGTTGTGGAAAGGGGGTTCGCTCAACCCTGGTTCGAGCAAACCCTAGTTCAAGTGGACCTCAAAGGGGTTTGCTCAAACTCCCCTTTCCCCCTCTCCCCTCTAGCACCAAAAACTCCAAAATTTTTCCATTTGAAGCTCGAGTTGAGGATGAAAATGGAGGAGATTTCACAAACCCAATTGGATGACGGTATTCCTCAGAATGACCTATCCAATGAATATAATTTTAATATGTTTTGGTTTTATTATGTATTTGTTTTTTTAATTTGATTAAACATAGGTTTTTCACCAAAAATCAAGTTCTCTGTTCTGCACATAAGGAAAAATAGTAGATTATCAAAAGAAAAAAATAGAAAAATATTAGTGCACTAGATATTGATGTCCTTGATCCAACAAGAAAAAAAAGAATTTTGATACATACAAAAAAAAGTTATGTTCTATATGGTCTGCCTATTTCTGAATTTTAATTTGTTTGACTTCGAAATTTGGTTAAGGAAAAAATAAATAAAACACTATGAAACCAATTGGAAGCACTAGATATCATAGTTAAAAATCTAAATTAGAAAAAAATAGGATTTTATCCTTCATGGAAAAAAGAATTATGTTGTATATGGTGAGCATCACTTCTTAAAAATGGTGTTTACTGAAAAAAACTAGTTTTCGAAGGAGATGGAAAAACAAGTGCAATATAATTTCAAATTTTTTGAAAAGAATATATTTAGAATCTACAGACAAAATGTCACAAATCACTAGTTTACATCGCCTCCAAATTCCTCACGGTTTAGCCGCTATAGGTGCCCAAAAGTGAAAATTTAGTTAGAAAAAATCAGTTTAGTGTCCAGTTTCGCCAAAACTTGTAAACCAATATTGTGGGATCACCCAAGTCTAGGATACAGATTTCCCAAGGAGAAATATTGGAGAAGAGTTGCAAGTTGTTCAAAGTTTTCAAATTTGTCATCAATCCTTGAAAAGATTGGAGAAGACCTACAAGTTTCAAATCGGAGATTCAGATCCAAAAATCAATCAGGAAGGACAGAGCAGACAGAGAAGAGTAGGATCAACTTTTGAAGTTGTAGAAAATAGGAACTAGATTGATTCTCCACTTTTGGTGAATAAGTCCTAGTTCCAGTCAGTTTTCAGGATTTTGCAGATTTGGATACCTTTTGCTAGATTTTTGTTCCTACACAATTTTCCAAAAACTGGACTGATTTGCCCAATTTGGTGAATGAGTCCCAGTTAGCAATAAAAGTATATTTTCTAGTGATTCAAACCTACATTCAGTCATCTCTAGTTTCCCAGGTGTACACCTTCCTATCTTTAGTTTTTTTTTATTTCATTCACTTTCATAGGTCATTTAATGTTAGTTTGCATTCAATTAGGGTTTGGAATTGTATCTTGCATTTCATTATCCTTTCCAAGTCTAAACTTGATGGAGAACCCATTAGTAGTTTGTGTTCAACCCCTAGGACAAACCTATTACAAAATTTGTTTCCCTCTTGCATTGAGATCTTTAGGGTTACCCTTGAATGATAGTGAAGGAGAGGGTATGCTCTATGACCAAAATCATATGATAGCACCATCCCATGAATTCATCATTTCATTTTGGTGAACCTACATTTAGAACATTTCATTTTCTAATTTGGAGTGCATTTTCATCCTAGACTTGGCTTGCATTAACATTGCATTAGGACTTGCATTGGTTAACTTGCATTCTAGGGTTTCAAATTTTAAATTAGTGAAAGCTCATATAGCTTGCATTTTTCCAACTAATTTCACTGAAAAACATTCAAAATCTACATTTGCATCTTAGATAAAGGTCAGAAAACATAAAAATCATAAAATTCAATTGAAAAATTCTATAAATTTTGAAAAAAATCATCCTTGGGACTCATTTTCCACCTTGGACAAATCAGTCCCTTTCCATATTCTACATTGCATTTTCTAGCATTTACAGTTCAATTTCTAAGTTTCTATTTTATGTTATTGCTTTTCAGTTTCAGTTTCCATAATTTTTGTTTTAAGCATTTCATTGTTCTTAGCTTATATTGCATTTGTGTTCACCTTGCATTTAGTAGCCCTTGCACATGAGTATTTGGTGTCCTATTTCTAAAACTTTATTGAGATGAAGTTTGAGACTCATGTCATCCTGCACTAGCACAATCATTGTGGATCTTGGGTTTTCTAGCTCTTTCACTTCTATTGTTGACACTAGTACACTAGGTATGGACAACACCCTTAGCAACTCTTTGCCTTCAAGTGGTATGCAAGTTGAAACAAGGAATGATAGTGTCTCACAAGAAAACATAATTCAAATTCATGAGGACTTAGCAAACCTACAACGCCAAGTGCAAAATGACAACATTTCAACTACCGCAATTCCTACTATAGATAACATTCACCGCATGCTTGAAAGAAAAGATGGCCTTGACCTTGTGAAAAACATAGTTCAAATCTTTGGAAAACACTTCACCCCAACCACTAGTTACCCTTTACCAACAAGAAATGTCACAAGCCAAGGAGGAACTCAAACTCCTCCTCTCACAACAATATCCTCAATACCTACCTATACCAACCCACAAGTCACAACAACAATGCAAACAACTAGTAATGTGACTCCTTCCTTGGGTATTTCCGCTATCATCCCTAGTCCTTTTGTGGCATCACACTTAATATATCCTACCAATTTACCACCCATAATTGTTCCATTCACTTGTCCTTTGAACACATACACCCCCTCACCTTTTCAACTTCCGTCTCATAACACAAGAAATGACCCTCTCAATAACCAACTATTCCAAATTGTTTAATCCCTCCAAAAGAAAATCTCTAACATCAACCAAAGTCAAAATGGCCCACCTACATATTATGTAAAAAGTATTCCATTTTCCTTGGATTTATTGCAAACAGTGATTCCACAAGGTGTAGAGGTGCCTATATTTGAGAATTACAGAGGAAAGGGAGATCCTTCTAACCATTTCAATGCCTATACCACTTTATGTAGTGACTTTTTCCTTGATGATAAACTTTTGGAAAAGCTTTTTCCTAGGTCGTTGAAAGATACTACCTTGGAATGGTTCTCTTCTTTACCAAACAACTCAATTCATTCATTTAATGAACTTACATTGAGCCATTTGTAAACCATTTCCAAGTACATATGACCCCTAAGATTACCTTGGCTGATTTGATGAGATGCAAGAAAGAAGAAGAAAAAAAGATAACTGACTTTATCTCACGCTATCAATTGCTTTATTCCCAAATCAATGTCAAGGTCCCCAACCCTCGCCTTCAAAAGATGTTCATAGAAAATTTACAAAGCAAGATTCAAGACAAGCTCACAATGATGAAATTCCCATCCTTTATGCACTTGTGTACTACCCTCCACGATTATCAAAATTCATTTAATAGTCAACATACAAATTCCACTTCTAGCCGAACTGAGAAGTCCAAGCCTGCAAACCAAAATAATTCGCAACAATTTAGAGAAAAAAGTAAAGGATTCCTTCAATTCAATCCCCCTCAACAAACAACTCATAATACCAATAACCAAGTAGCTATTTTTAAAGCCTCGATACCCTTTAGCTATGGGGACCCAAAAAGACAGTTCACTCCCTTACCTGATACCCTTCATAACACAATGACCCAACTTTTAGAACAAAAAATGATTACCTTTCCTCTTGTCAAAACACCAGATCCTAATAACCCTTTACCCCTGATCTTTAGATCAAATGTTTATTTCCATTACCAGCGACAAAACAGACATGACACAGAACATTACAAGCATCTTAAACATCTTGTGCAAGACCTCATTAATTCCGGTTGTCTTTCTATTGGAGGTGTTAATGATCAAGGAAATAAGTTTGTTGCCCCTCCTAACTATAACTTGCAAATCTTTACCAGCCCCATGCCAAAACATAATATTTCATTTGTCAAAGCTAGCAAAACTACAAATAATTATGTGATGAGTTTTGAAACAGATGATGATAACACTGATTCTATTCAATATGATTCTATAGATAATGATCCTATGGATGAAATGGTAGGAGTGATAGATGTCATTCCTCATAAGGGCCAAACTAAGAATCCTCTTGGCATTGTTTTCTCCTCTAAGGATATACTTAAACATGCACCCAATGGTCCTCTTTACATAGTTGGTCATATTCATGACAAGCCCTCTAACGGGATACTAATATATCCTACCTATGGAGAGAATATGATAACCGAGGAATTCTTACTTTTGTATGAGCTCTATCAAGACATATATGATAAACCGAAAGAATGGATCAAGACACATAATGGTTTTGCTTTCCCTATGATGGGATCGATAACCTTACCATTGAAAATAGGACCAAAAACATTAGATGTCTCATTCTCCATCATCCCGCAGTTAGACCAGTTTCGTGTGAAGCTAGGACATCCATGGCTTCACTCCATGAAATTTGTCCCTTCGGTTGTGCATAAATGCTTAAAGTTTCCATTTGAGAATGAAGTATTCACTATCCACCATAGTGGCTTTAACCCATTGTCCTCTAAGGGTAAATTTTCCTTAGATTCCTTTTGGCCCGAGCCTATAGAAACTATAAAACCATGAGAAGACTTATTTTTCTTGTCTTATCAAAAATTCAAGGTAAAGAAGATAACAAAGTTTGTCCCTCTGAAACATGTCCCCATCCACCACCAAACCTACCATCCTAAATGAAACTATGATTGAGCCTAAAGAAACTCCAAACAACCAAAACCAACCCAAGAAAGATCATTTCCCTACCTCCTAAAATATACCAAGAGACAATGAAAACAACCCAATCATATCTCCTAGAATAAAATAGGTTTATAAATTTAAAGAGAAAGTGGTTGAACAACCTCCTGTGGTTCCTTCCGTTCCTCCCCTTAGGGAAGAAAAGAAACTTATGGTTGACCAACCTGCCCCAACAAAAATGCAACTCAAAAACAAAACTAAAAGAAATAGAGGTGCTATAGAGCATAGGTGTAGATGTCGGGCCCTTGCCCATAGGTTACATGAAGAATCAAACAAAGAAAATCAAAATCCAAACTTGATCAAAGCAATTCATGACCAGCCTCCATAATAAAACAATCCAATACAAAAATCACAACAAGATTTGAGCTCTTCCATGGAAATTATCCTTTGACCTCCTATTGTGATTAACTTGGATTACGATGATGAGATTGCTAAAATTGACAAAGAGGTGCATGATGAATTGAATACATTGTTTCCCTCTTCCATGAGCTTAAACAAGAAATCTCCTACAAAAAGTGTTGAACCTAGTACTACCCCTAGTTTGGCACTTGTTCTTGTCCCTTTGGATAGTTTCCTGCCTTTGATATACAATGAACATGACTGGGAGGCAAATGACCTGCTTTAGGTTGACTTGCTAGTGCATTACTAGAGTCTTTCGCATTTTTCTTTTTGCATTTTCCTTTTATTTTGTGTGATTGTGTATGCGTAATGTGATCCCCTATGATGTTTTGTTTGATGTCCTCTCTCTCTTTTTGACATTACTCTATTTGTATCTTCATTCTTGGGTATGTGCAAGATCATCATAGAAAAAATAGGCCCCTAAGAGGCAAAAAATTTAGAAAAATCAAAGTTTGGCAACTTGACATAAAAATTTGAATAATCTATCTATATTATTTCAAAAATATGTAAGAATAGAATATGAAGCAAATTGAATGTAGTTTCTAAACTACTAGGTTTTTTTTAAATCTATTTGGTGAAAATTTGAAATTTCAATGCAGTAGCACTTAAATTTCAGGGAAAAAATAAGTAGGTATTTGTCTAACCACCCTAACCATGATAAAATGATAATATTTTTTATAAGATTTTAGATATAAGTAGAGGACTCATGTCCCAATGTGATGCATATTTTTTTGTAATTTTTTTCCAAGTAAATAATTAATTATGAATTTTTTATTACAACTTTTAAAAAATATAAAAACTCGTATGTTTGACCACCTTAACTTGGTCAAAACTTTATGATTCTTTTTTTATATCCTACAGTATGCAAATCATAGAATGTGATACATGTTTTAGATTCAAAAAATATGATACCTTTTGAAAGCTATAGATATTTTTCAATCAGCCTATTAATGAGGACTTTAGTTGTAATTCAAATAGAAAATGAATAATAATTATTTATTAAACTCAAAGTAAAGCATAATTTATATTGGTGGAATGCTGAGAATCTCCTTTAAAAAACCTTTTTGTTTCATCAATTTTGGGTTAAAAAAATGTCATTAGCCACATACCCTACACACCCATCATATCGCCACTTTTTGGCCCATCATGATCCTGAGCATACCCTCTTCTCTATGTTGTAAATCTTTTATCTTTTTACCTTTTATCTCATTTGCATTTGTCTTGTGTTTTCCTTTTGGGGATGACACAAGGCATCAATACATTCATGTCTCTTCCATGTTGACCCAAAAGGATTTTTTTCCTTTTTTCTTTTCTTTTCATTTGTCTTGTGTTTTCCCTTTGGGGATGACGCATAACATCGATACATTCATGTCTCTTCCATGTTGACCTAAAAGTACTTTTACTTTTCACTTTTCTTTCCATTTGTCTTGTGTTTTCATTTTGGGAATGACGCAAGGCATCAAGACATTCATGTCTTCCATGTTGACCCAAAATGATTTTTTCCTTTTCACTTTTCTTTTCATTTGTCTTGTGTTTTACTTTTGGGGATGATGCAAGGCATTGAGACACTTGTGTTTCTTCCATGTTGACCAAAAATGTTTTCCTTTAACTCTCTTTGTGTCATTCTTCCAATTCTATGTATTTGGGGAATGATGACAGTTCTAAGCTCTCTAGAAACATTGTACAACAAAGAACATACTAACCCCAAATCCATAGATCCCTTATGTGTTTGGATTTTCCTTTTTGGGGGAAACCCCTCTCTTTTCCTTTTCTTATGAATTTTTTACCTTTATTTGGAAACATATGACTTGGCATAGGGATTTCCAAGTTAGGTCTCATGTCTTCTTTATTGTTTGCATTTATTATTTGCTACTTTAAAGTAATTACTCATAATATAGTGTTTAGAAATTTCATTAAAGTGGGGGCATACATTAGCATTATTCTTTTTCATTTTTCTATTTTGATGGTTGATGGTGCAGTCTTATTACTTTATATGATGTGTTTTTCACTTTGTGGATGACATTGGGTGTGATGTCCTTCAGGAGCATGATCTCTCTTAGCATATTACATTCCTCTTAGTGGCTTGATGCGATGCACTACATCCCCTAAGTTGTGAATCTTCTATTCTTTGATTGGTCCTCTCTTGGAGACATTAGGAACAGTGTTCCCTAAGTTAAAAACCTCACATGAACTAAGCAAGACTCCTTTGGACATTCTTTACATTTTTCATTTTACATGTTGCATTTATATGGCCACCTTGCATAGCACAACTTGCATGCCTGTAGAGCCATCATGTTTGTTCATGAGTTCCAAGCATACGAATTTTTTCTTGTCTCATCAAGATCAAAAAATATTTTTGTTTGGTACCTTATTAAATTTATCAGGAGGTATAACTTTGGTGTGGTTTGAGTAGGAAGCCCGATTGAGGCATGACTTTCCCCACAACCACTTGCGTGTGTGTGTGAGTGCATACCAACCATGAGTGTATGTGTCTCACCCTCTTAGTACTTCTCACCCGGTAGACAACCTAAAGTTTTGTCGCCTCAAAGTGAGTATGTGTTTTTTGGACAAACCATCTAGATATGATCCATAGTGCGTTGTACAAACATTCAACGCTTGATCCACTCATTTTCTTTTTCATGTTGTTTCATTTTCTTTTTTTTCTTTGATATTGCATGCTTGTGCCTTGTTGTTTCTCTTTATCATTTCAAGTGTGTTCCTTTGTGCTTATGTTGGTTTGTCATAGGACCTTGGTCCTGGGGGCTTGCGTACCCCCCTTGGTCATGGTTGTCCTATCTTACCAGCATTGGTACATTTGAACCCCCTTGATCGTTGTTGCATTTGGTCTAGTTTAGTGTGAGTTTGAAGCAAGTTCCTCCTCTCAATAAATTGGGTGCTAGACGTAATGATGGAAAAAGGTCCCCTTAACTTGGCCTTGATTTAGTGTTGTAATATTCCTAACACATTCACATTAGGTCCTGGGCCCTTGTGAACTAAATGAACATCAATGGTACCTTTCTTAAGTGTTGTAAAGTGTTGTAACACACTTTCACATTTTTCTAAGGTTTTATTAATGAAATATACCTAATAAACCTCTTTTGTACATTAATCTTGCCTTATTTTAAAGTTTTGTAACATACTTTCACATTTTTCTAGGCTTTTCAATAATAATTAGGCGTTGTTATGTGTTAATTGGCCCTATTTTACATCCACAAGCCTCATGTATGTGTATTTTAAAGGATAATCCTAACAAAACCTTTTAAAATATCAAAATCTTGAAAACCCACCTCAAATTTAGCTAAGGTGGGACTCATTCACCATTTTGGGAAAATGAATCCCCTTAGATGGGACCCATTTAGTCAGGGTGGTGAATGAGTCCCATTTAACTCAAAATCAAAATTAATTTAAATCTTTGGTAGGATTGTATTCTCCTAGATCCAATGTCGGCTTGTAGTGTTGTAATTTCAGAAATTATTGCATAATTGAATATAAATACAAGCTCCTTTCATTCATTTTACACCTAGAAATTTGAATGAACGTTCTTATAGCAATTTTGAGTTAACAAAAGCATTCAAGAGAATTCAAGAGCATTCAAGGGCAGATTATCAAGCATTTTAGAGTTGCATTCAAGCATCAATCATCATGTAAAAAACTTCATGCATCATGTTTGTTATTGTGATAACAATTGTGGTGTTGGATTTTATGATTCAAGCAAGTGTTTCATTAAAGATCTATATCATTCAAGCAAGAGTCAAAGTCTACATCCATTTCAAGCATATTTGCAGCACCTTATTGCTAGGGTTTGGTGAGTTGCAACATAATATCTTTTTCATTTATCATTCTCCTTTATTATTTGATTTCATTTCAAGGATTGATTGCCAACAAGGGGTTTGACCAAGGAAAACCCCTATCCACTAACCCCACAACATTTTTCCCTCTCCTTTATGTGTGATTTGTAGGTCTAGGCTGTAGATTTCCTAAGGAGCAAGATTGGAGAAGAGTCACATGTTGTTCAAAGTTGTCAAAGTTGTCATCAAGTCTTAAAAATCCTTGGAGAAGATCTATAGGTTGCAAATCAGAGATTCAAATTCGGAAATCAATAAGGAAGGATAGAGCAGACAGAGAAGAGCGAGATTAGCTTTTGAAGTTGTAGAAAATCCCAACTGGGCTGATTTTCCACTTTTGGCGAATGAGTCCCAATTCCAATTAGTTTTTAAGATTTTGCAGATTTGGATACCCTTTTTCCAGATTTTTGTTCTTGCATAGTTTTCCAAAAATTGGAATAATTCGCCCAACTTGATGAATGAATCCTAGTCAATAGTAAAAACATATTTTCTATTGATTCAAACCTCAATTCAGCCATCTCCATTTTCCCAAGTGCACACCTTCCTATCTTAAAATTTTGATTTCATCTCATTCATTTTCATATAGGTCATTTAGTGTTAGTTTGCATTCAATTAGGGTTTGGCATTGTATCTTGCATTTCATTATCCTTTCCAAGTCTAAACTTGGTGGTGAACCCCTTAGTAGTTTTCATTTAGCCCCTAGGACAACCCTATTACAAGATTTATTTCCCTCTTGCATTAATATCTTTAGGGTTACCCTTGAATGAAATTGAAGGAGTGGGTATACTCTATGACCAAAATCATATGATAGCACCATCCCACAAATCCATCATTTCAAGTAATATTAGATATAATTTATACATAGGTTTATTCAATGTCATATAATTTTTTCTATATAC
Organism: Sequoia sempervirens; assembly: GCA_007258455.2. Lineage (NCBI taxonomy): Eukaryota > Viridiplantae > Streptophyta > Pinopsida > Cupressales > Cupressaceae > Sequoia > Sequoia sempervirens. The sequence continues at coordinate 210,733,154 of VDFB02270651.1, read as the reverse complement.
ATTCAAATTAACTTTTTTTCTTTGTTTATATAAGAACATCAATATCTAGTACACAAATATTTTTTAGAATTTTTTCTCTATTTTTTATTTTTAATCATGTGTGAAACAAAGACCTTGATGTTTGGCAAAAAACCTATGTTCAAAATAAATAAAAAATAAATACAATAATAAAATTAAATATTCAAAATTATAGTTTTTGTAAAACATATAATAAGGGTTAGATACTTACAAAATATAATTTCTAAATGACTTCCTTTGATCCCTCAAAAGGTGAAGAAAAAGTGCTTTTTGTTTGAATTTTGATAAGTGCGAAGGAAACTCAATTGAGGGTTTAACTTAAAACTAGGGGGATTCTATCCAAGGGGGGTTTGTTCTAACCCTCTTCAATTAAAACCATTTAGATGGAACCCCTCAATGCTTAGTCATTACATTTTTATTTATTTATTTAGTGATTGTATTACATTTAAAATTTTCTACTATATCATTTAAATCTACAATAAAAAATAATACCAATAGCAATGGAAAATTGAAACAATACAATGCAACTAGAGTCCACATCTAAAAAATCTCAAATACAAACTTTATATATCACTCATTGAAATCACCAACATTTTAATTCTAGGATTCTTACATTCAAACACAAATGCTTAGAATGGATTTTGAAAGAAATTTTATTAAGTGTAGATGATCATATAGATTAAAGCATTCAATATTTTCTATCCTGCACAAATAGAATAGGTCACCCACCATGTACACTTGTAACTTCAAATTTTAACAATAATCATGGAAAAATATTTCCATTTTGAAATTTAATGGCACCAAAAATATACTTCTAGAAACAATACAACACATGCTAGAAATTTAGGAGGGAAATAGAAACATAGGCATAAATATTAAGGATTGGGGGTTGGTCATTAAAAAAAAAATCAAATAAAGGTTGAGGTTTTAGGGGTCAAGCAATGGGAATGGAAAAATGGGCAAGTCCAAAACTCTAATAGGAAGAAGGGAAAAGAAGAATTAGAAGGAAAACGATACTCGGGAAGGGAAAACATATTTAAAATAAAAATAGGGAAGACACAACTTGGGCACATCTAATATGTACAAAATTAGATTGACTAGAAATGGGATATGACAATATTTCCCCACTCAAAATTTTCTTTTCCTCAAGAAATTGTAGGTTTGGATGTTCCAAAATATATGGGCCTTCCCACATTGTATCCTTCATTGGAAGATATTTCTATTGATACAAGTACTCATTGGTGCTTCTATTTTTTAGCTTCCTCTCCCTTACATCCATGAATTCTTTGAGAATCAAAACCAATTTTCGAACTTCCCAAATCCAAGGTAACTCATCTAAGGGTTCTATGTGTTTCCCTAGCACCTTTTTGAGGCAAGAAACATGAAAGAAATGTGCATCTTTCTTCTATTAGATAGCTCCAACTGATAGGGCACTTTACTAATCATTTTTAAAAAATTTAAGTCCTACACAAAAATTGTTTGATATTTTCTACCCCACTCGCATTCAAAGAGGATTTCTTGTATGAGTATAATCTCACAAAAACCATTTATTTGATCTCAAATGTTGCCTTGATCATGTGACAGTTTGCATATATCTTATGATAGTTTTATTTGTTGTGTAATCACATCACTTACTCTTGGTACCATGTTATCTACAAAATGATATCAATGAACCTATAAGTTTCATACCCATACAAATCCATTAATGGCATCATCTTTCTTAGCATGTGGTAAGTGGTGTTGTAATAGTGATCCCCTAAGTAGAGCCACTTGATCCAAGTCCTGAATTTCAATCAGCACTATAATTTCTCAAACAACCTTCTTCCTATTTTTATCACAATCTCAATATGGTCATTTTTTTGTGGATGGAAGCTAGTGCTAGGGGTGATCTTAGTTCCCATTGAAAAGAAGATATCATGGAAAAACAACCTCATGCAACAATTTTCTCTATCACACACAATGTTCTTACATAATCTGTAAAATCTCATCACTTGAAGAATAGATCAACCACATGTGGTGCCCTAAAATATAAAGAGATGGAAAATAAATGCGCATAATTCATTAGTCTATCCACCAAAATATATACAACCCTTACCTTAGAATTTAGGAAGTCGCATGATGAAATCCATCAAGAAACTTTACTATGTCTATTCAGGATGGGTTTAAGGGTTGCAAAATACCTACTAGAAATGTTTATTCCATTTTATTATTTTAAAAAATGATTTATTCTTTGATATAGGCAAGTAAAACATCCTTGAGTCCCTTATGTATGAATATTTCCTTGATCTATTTGTAGGTTTTGAAATACCTAGGGTGCCTACTAAGGGAGTGTCCTGAACTGCCCACAAAATATTTATCATCATCCTTGATTATGGTACCAATAGACTCTTCCCTTGTAGAGAATGAGTTCAATACAAATCATGTACCTATTGTTTGATAGCTTCCCTTCCAAAAAATTAGTGGTGAATGCATTCTTGGCATACTTTTTTATGATTTCATTCTTCCAATATATAAAGATTTGAGACATGGGACACAAATTTGACACTCTAGATAGTTCATCGGTAACAATATTCTTCTTCCCTTTGAAACACTCAATATCAAAATCATACTCTTAGATTTTTCTCACCCACTTTTGTGTTATTCATTTAGATCCTTCTAGTTGAGAAATTATCTCAAAATGGTGTGATTAGTTTTGACTATAAATTGGCTACCCACCAAGTATTGCTTGAATTTGATCAATGTGGATATGATGGTGATCATATCCTTATCATATATGGAGAGAAATTGTTCCATCCTTGTGATATTTTGTCTAAATAAAGAAATAAAATACCTATTCTACATGATCACAACCCCAATTCCTTCTCTCAATGTATCACATTCCAATGTGAAAGGAAAAGTGAAATCCAAAATTACTAACATGTAAGACATGGTATCATTGCCTCTTTTAGTATATCAAATATGTTTTTTGCATCCTTATTCTATTCAAATTTTCTCTTCTTTGTTAGGTTAGTTTTAAGTTTATATCTAGTTTGGTGGATCCCTTAACAAATTTCTTGTTGTAAATGAAAAAGGCCAAAAAATTCTCATAACTGAATCAAGATCCTTGAGGGATGCTAGTCCTAATTTTATTTAATCTTACCCATGTCCACCCATACTCCCTTTTTTTTAATGATGTGACCTATATTTTTCATAATGAACTCACACTTTGACTCCTTGGAAAACAACATTTATTCTTATGAAATTACCAACACTTCATCAATGTATTATATGTGTTCCTTCCATGTTTTGGTGAAGATTAAAATGTCATCAAAGAAGAAAAGCATGAATTTTCTTATTTTTTATGGAAAAAATAATTCATGCATGATTAGAAAGTTGCTAAATTGTTTGGGTATGTGCAAGATCATGATGGGCCAAAAAGTGGCGATATGGTGGGTATGTGTAGGGTATGTGGCTGACGACTTTTTTTTAACCCAAAATTGATGAAACTAAAAGGGTTTTTAAAGGAGATTCTCAACTTTCCACCAATATAAATTATTCTTTAGTTTGAATTTAATAAATTATTATTATTCATTTTCTATTTGAATTATGACTAAAGTCTTGATTGAAAAACATTTATAGCTTTCAAACGGTATCACATTTTTTTAATCTGAAATATGCATCACATTCTATGCTTTGCATACTATAGGATTTTAAAAAAATGAATTTCATTAAGTTTTGACAAAGTTAAGTGGTCAAGTATACGAGTTTTTATATTTTTAAAATTTGTAATAAAACTTCATAATTAATTATTTACTTGGAAATAAATTACAAAAAAATATGCATCACATCGGACATGAGTCCTCTACTTATATCTAAAATCTTATAAAAAAATATTATCATTTAATTGTGGTTAGGTGGTTAGACAAGTACCTACTTATTTTTTCCCTAAAATTTAAGGACTATTGCATTGAAATTTCAAATTTTCACCAAAAATATTTTTTTAAATAAACCTAATAGTTTAGAAACTACATTCAATTTTCTACAGATTTTATTCTTACATATTTTTGAAATAATATAGATAACTTATTCAAATTTTTACATCAAGTTGCCTAACTCTGATTTTTTTTAAAAAAAATTGCCACTTAAGGGCCTAATTTTTCCATGATTATCCTACACATACTGGTTTGTCAAACCAAATGACATGACTAGAAACTCATAATGTCCATAATAACATTGAAAAATCATCTTGTGAGTATACTGCTTTAAGACTATAATATGATGGTATCCAAATTTGAGATATATTTATTTATAAATAGACAACTTCGTGAAGCTCATCAATCAATTTATCAATCCTAGGAATGGAATATTAGTTATTGATAGTATTATTGTTTAGTTCTCTATAATTGATGCACATCCACATTGTGCCATCTTTCTTCTTTTACAAAAACCATATAGAGGAAGCAAATGGATTTAAGCAAGGCCTAATTTACCCCATTTCTAGTAGTTCCTTAATGACCTTTCCTATTTCCTCCTTATGTCTCCTAGGATGGTGGTAGGGAGTAGTTCTAATGGTTTTATCACCCTCTTCCAACTCAAAGACATGTTCAAAGCCTTTGTCTAGTAGTATCCCTAGAGGAATTTTTTTGAATAATATACTATTCTTGTCCAAGATGCTTTGTACATCAACATGATATGCCTTCTTTCCTTCGACATTTTTTGTTATAATCACCAAAAACTAAGTTTTCCTTGTAACTTTCCTATTATGAAAAATATTATCCATTTTTTTAGCTGATATGATCCTTAGAACTGTATCTTTATCCCCCAAAGTACCACTTCATTCCCCTTTGACTAAAAATTTAGTTCCATGGTCTAGAGGCTTTGGTGCATTTATTGGATAACTAGGGCCATATCCTTGCCTCTAATGCTAACAATATAGGAGTTATCATTTATACCATATCCTCCAAGATTAAGACTCAGTTGGGAGATCTTCCTATTGCATTAGATGGTGAAAATATTAATTAGTATGACATTGAATCATTTAAATTCCTCTATATTGAGGCCTCACTTGAACATTGATTCCTCATCAATGAAGTTATGAGTGGAATTAATATCAATGAGTACATTCACCCTTTGACCTTGTAGGACCCCCCATATGCAAAAGGGTTTATACAGGTCAAAGTACTAGAGAGCATGCTAAGAGTAACTCCCAAGATGACCTCTTCCTATTTTGGTTGATCTTCTTCTTATTCTTCTCTCATCTATTGTTTGGTTTCTTCTTCACTTTGTTTAAAGTTCCTCAAATCTTAATTCATCATTAGAACTTACCTCATTGTAATTCACTTGTCCTTTCCAAAGACATATATGTCTAGTTGACCCTAGATCCTTGCAATTTAAGCACAAATTATTCCTTCTCAATTCATTCCCCGCCTTAATGTATGGTCTTGATGGAAAAATATTGTTTTGATATATAGTTTTTTCAAAAGGGCTTCTTTGGAATATTTTTTTGGTTTGTAACTCATTCTTTGATATGGAATTATGTGTACAAAACCCACTTGATGGTATCATGTAGGGTAGGTGGTTCAAAATCCTTGAGTATCCCCTTGAGAGATTCAATTAACCCTTCGATGAAGATCATAGTTATTCTTCTCTTTTTGATGTCTAGCACCATCATCGATAGATTTTGAAACTCTATTACATAGTTCTCCACTAAACCATATTATTTGAGATTAGTCAAATCTTTGAAATAAAACTCAAGATCCTTTCAATCAAACCTTTCAATAATTTATAGAATTAATCATATGTATATGATGTGATATATTTATGACCCTGAGTGCTTAGACCATGTTAAAACTACTCATGTGTAACACCCTCTAGATTATGGTGGAAAACTTAATTGCTTCATCTTTGGTCATTAGTCTGAGGAAAAGGTATGTTTCTAACTTATGTACCTATGCACAAGTTGAGAATCTATTAGATTCATATGAAAAGAGTGTCAACTTTTCAAAATTTTGTTGCACATCTCAATGAAGGGATTGTGGCCAAGGATTAAGTTTGTAAAATTTTGAGACTTCTTCATGATCATTTAATTGGTGAGTGACATTTCACTTCATATCTCGTTAGGAAGAGCTCTATATTCTACACGAAAAGCCCTAAAATCATCAAACAATGAGCTTTTGACTTCATGTTTTGGAGCCTCTACCTCCTTATTTAGAAAGGTGGGTTAGGTTAGTTTTAAGAAGCTAAAAGAGTGATAATATTTTTTCCTATGGCTCTAAGTGGCATCCAAATGATTACCCTAAAAAAACTTACTTTGAATGTTGGTTGTCTAGGTATATTCATATTAGTTTCTATCTTGTGAAGAGATTATTCCATCATATCAATCATTAAATCAAACTTTCTCTTGGCTTGACCATCTATGATTTCATCTATGTTAATTTTACTCACACTTTCTACTATATTGTTATTACTCAAAAATGGGTTTTGTAGGAGATGATTGAGCATTTCTACTCTTTGTAAATCATCTTTGTTTCCTAATCTCCCTCAAGTGATATCTAGTTTCTCTATCATTGTGATCCATAAAAATAAAGAAATAGTAAGTTGAACTCTAAATACACAAGTTGGTAAGACCACTATCTTTAATACCATTGTAATCTCCCAAGCCAAAATAATAATAAAAATTTGATTAGTAACCTTCTACAATCACTTACTATGTGAGTGAAAATACTAGTAACCCTAATATTCACTCAAATCATAGGCAACTTAGATTAAAATTACTATTTGTGCACCAAGAATATCATGACATTTTAAACAACAAATTATAAAAACAACTTTTGATCTCTTGTTATATACTGAAGAAAATAATAATAGGTGTACATCTCAATCTTTACAATGAGATAAACAAAGATAAGAACTTCTTCACGCACACAAATATATAAACATGAGGTAAATAAAAAAAATTAAAATGTAAGAACAAATAAGATAAATAGATCAAATAATAAGAATCACTACATACATAAGATGCTCAAAATCCAAATAAAATAAATAAAACATAGAAGAAAAAAATTAAACACCATAAAGAGGTTTATCGACATCATCCACATACTAACTTGTATTGCATATGATAGAACTCCTTTCTCTCTGTTCTTTTTGGGTGGGCTGGGGGCGGATGAGATTACAGTTGGAAAATAGACGTACCACCCACTAACGTGACATTTGTTCAGCATAATGAAATGTGAGGAAGGGCAAAAGAATTGTGAAAGGATGACCAAAAAGAAAAGAAAAGCATAACAATATCAATGAATGAGAAAGACTGCTCAACTCCTTCCGTGTTACCTCAAGAATTTGTATCATTTTTCCCTTAAAATGGAAATATTGTAAGGCCCACATCCACTGCCCATAAAAGCAGACCAAAATCTAGTGCAGCCTGGCCAAATGTTGTTTTCCATACATCTAAAATTCTTGTACTCCTGGCATCCTGATAAAGCTCTCCAATGTTTGGTCCCAAAAAGTAATTGTAACCTAACTTCAAAAGAGACCAAGGAAAATGATTGTAATTAAAGCATCAAGATAAGGATAAACACTGCAATTTGAAATACTAAAAAAAATTCTTCTATACTGTAAGCAAGCTCATGGCCAGGGCTCATCTCTACTGCTTCTTTGGATAATATACACTAATCAATATATCAGATGAATTGTTAGGTAGAACAGTCCTTTACATTTCAACTTTAGAAGCGCCCAATAAGCTCATGGAAGCTCATGGAATAAAATCTAATTGATTTGACATCACTGGTTGCACTACACCAGTTTACTTAACTGGTCTTGTAGGACTAAATCACTTAACCTTAAGGATGGTCATTACTGGGTCCATATGGTTTTTAACTCTTTTACTGTTTCTAGTAACCAGGTTTGTTATTTGACTGAGAACTTCAAAATTTTATTTTAGAGCTTTGACAAATATGAAATGGATTTATCAATTTTTTATAACTATTCTTAAAGTAAAAGCATGGGTGTTAATAGTTCAGTTGAGAACTGGATGGCATCATTTTAGGTGTTATTGGTTTCTTTTTACACTGTAACTAGGTTTGTCTCCTAATCTACCTATGGGACTGCCAATCCCAATCAAGGGCAGCTCGAAGGACCTGGACCAACTAACGAGGACTTTAAGAAACCTCCTACACTTTGGGCTCTGCAAGACCCGGGAGGGTAATCCCTTAATGTGTTTACAACCTCTGCACCTTTATTATAAACAACATTAGCAATAGAAGATGATCTCACTTAATAGCTCAACAAAATACGATAATACTGAAATAAATTGGCTGAACTTATCAGTAAAATCAACTATTTGGAGCATGAGATAACTACAACACAAGGTATTATAAGATGGTCATTGATTTACAATTTGCAGCAAGCTCTAGGCAAAGACAAGCAAACACATAATCATATGGGTGATTACAACTTAGACTAGTGCCATATATCTATCGGGTAGGAGTCAAATTTATAAGCATCTAAAGGCATATAACAGATTTAACACATACCACATGAGATCTTTGACAATATTACCTTGTAATGTTGTCAATATGTATTCTAGCTCAATACTACTTACCAAATCCTCATACAGTACATATCCGCCTATAATCCCATTCAAGCATTTTAATTAATTCTTTGAATCAAAACCAAAACAAGGATCATACACACCACAATAGTGAGATGGAAAAAACAACCCTTGGTTACTCTATTCAAGGTTCAGATATGCAAGTACAATGGAGAGACATGAGCTTGAATTTTTCATTTTAAATCAAATGCTAGTATTGTTATACAACATTAAACCTCCATAAACTCAAGACCTGTTATAGACTGACTCAAAACCTAAGTTGCACTTCTTCCTAAAAACCATCAGACTTTACAAATTGCTCTACAACTTCACCTAGACTCAACAAAATTTGTCTAACTTGCTCCCTTCACACCTCTGGCCTTGAAATCCTTCTTATAGAGAATGAAGGAGCAGAAAAGCATCGAGCCAAAGAGTACACATGTCATCAGCCAATTGGCACACCTAGAAAAGAGTTGATGCAGCAATAAAGATCACCAGAAACCTACGCCAAGATTGCCATTAAAGTAGAACTAGAAACTGCTACAACCACAACATCTAACCTATTAATTAAATTGTACCAATAAGCGTCCTTCTCGCCATTGAAACTCACCCACATTCCTGGACAAATGGCTTCAACAATACTTTGACCCTAACTTTAAATTCCAACCATCAATCCTTCAGTTGAATCAAACCATCGAACGACCGCCTTCAAAAACTAGCTAACACAATCACCAGCGTGGTAGACAAGGGCCCATCACACCCTATGCCATGAAGGAAATCTACGTGGTAATTTCCCGCGATATCGTAATCCTTCAATTTATGATCACATGATGGCGAGCAACCGTTGATCTTGAACATCGGTGATCTCGTCCTTTCAACACAATCGACAACCTTATCATTAACCCTCAAGCAAATTTTCCATCAAGATTAAAACATCTTCGTTGATTTGCAGCACGTGCATCCCGTAAACGCTTTAGTAACCCGCCCTTTTACTCCTTCGGCTCCATCGGATGGGACACGTGGCAGTCACCCGCGATATCACCATCTTGCAACCTCTAATCATGGGATGGCAGGCAATCGTTGATATCTAATGAGAATTAATCGACAGCACAAAAACTTATCTCCATCGCCCCACCAAGGAAGAGACATGTGGCACCAGCTCATGATATTGCGATCTTGCAGTTTTGGATCACAGGATGGTGGGGAACGGCTAGGATGCAGCCAGACTTAGCTTTTAATCACCACCGTAGATCATCTTTGACTTGACGAGTTGCCCTAATTTCTTTGTTTTTGCTCATTTTTAATGAATTTCCCCGGCCTTGTCAAATATTTCATTTTAAATGTTTTTCCTAAAGCAATGAAACATTTAAAATATATCGCTCAAAATTTCCATGGGCCCCCACCCTGTATACATAGCAAAATCTCACTGCTTCGCGATAGATAAAAAGTGAGCACCTTCTGATTGCAAAATAGCGGGCAAGCCATTTGATCAAAGGGCACTTGATCAATGGTCATGCGAACCTCATCCCCTAGAGGGGACACGTGGCACCCGCCCGCGATACCGTGATTACTAAAGCTGTCACAACTCCTAATCGCGCAATGGTGGGCAACCATTAATACCTGAAGGTAAATGATTGATAGTAGCATGAGCTCCATACTTCTACAAAATATAACCTTTATTAATAGGACAAAGGGGCATTACTAGGCCGACAAGACAACAATGACATAAGTTGTTTTTAAATGACGAAGCACAGGGTCGGCCTAGACTTAGGGAAAAACAAAACCTGCGGAGGCTACAAAAATTAAAACCAAAGGGACCAAAGCCTAGACAAGATGATGGGGCATAGGTTTTTTTAAAATCCTTCAAAAAGGTAACGACAAAATAGAACCCAACCAAGGCATAAAGCAAACACTAGGGTTCTACATGAAAAGAAAGCTAAAACCCCAACCCTAGGAAATTTTGACACCATGAACTTGACTAGTGATATAAGTCAAGACCTAAGTGAAACATAAGGAGAAAATTTTGAAGCTCCAACAATGGCTCCAATTGGGGATGTTCATTCCACTGGAATGAAGCGAGGATTCAAAATCTCAGGTGGAGCAAACCAAGAGGTAGAGATGACCAAAAGGGGTTGTGGAAATTTATCAATTGCAATTACCCTCTCCGGATCAATTTTTACTCCGTCCTTGGAAACAATATGTCCCAATAATTTTCCCTCTAGTACTCTGAACACACATTTCTTGGATTCAAAGAAATACCATATTCCAAGGCTCTAATGAATATCTTCTCTAGATGCTCACAATGATCACCTTCCCTTTTAGAATATGTTGTCAAGTCATCTTGATAGATCACCAAAAATAGGTTAATGAAATCTGAGAATGCCATATCCATGGCTCTCTGAAAAGTAGCTCTTGCATTTGTTAGACCAAATGGAATTCTTACATAGACATATGTTCCCCATGGTGTGGTAAAAGTTGTCTTAAACTGCTCAGACCTCTTGACCATAAGTTGGTTATCACCAGAAAAACCAACCATCATTAACATTAATTCACAGCATGTCACCCTCTACAACATAGCTTCCATATTGGGTAATAGATAATTGTCTTTTAATGAAGACACATTCAAATTTCTAAAATCTACACATAATCTGATGTCTCCATTTTTCTTCCTTACAGGTACCAAGTTTGATACCCATGATGAATGTTGGATTGGCTTGATGATTTATGCATCCCTTAATTTCATTAACTCCTCTTGCATTTTGAGGGCTAAAGTGGGATTAATAGGCCTCTGCTTTTGCCTAAAAGGCTTGGCATCATCACGCAAAGGAATCTCATGTTTGAAAATATCTTCAGGTTGTATGCCTTAAGATCATCATATGACCATGCAAACACATGCCTAAACTTCCTTAATAAATCAATCAACATCCTTCTTACCTTTGGTGACATTTTCTTTCCAATATACACCTTCTTTGGGGATGCTTATGTTCCAAGATTTATTTCTTCCAAGTCATCGGGATGGGAAGCAGTGTGACTAGCCTTTGTCTTATCTTGATTATCAAATATTCCTTCTAGTACAACTAGACCTTTGGGAATTGTGTTTTTCTTCAATTGAATGATCTCATTTCCAAAATGGTATCCTTACCATCAACATTCTCAACAAAAGCTCCAAATTCAATCTCTTGATTTTCATACTCTCCCACACAATTCAAGAATCTTAACACATCATCATCATTATCAAAGACTTGCCAATTTTTTATGTTATTAGGGACTAATGGCCTAGTTTGCACCTCAACCTTTGAAATTCCAGCATAAGATAAGTCATCTAGTTTTAATGCAATATTAGCTAATAGGTCTACCACCTTATTTTGACCTCTCTCCATCCATGCTATGCCAAATGCATCAAAGCTCTCCAATTCATCCCAAACAACATTCCTATACTATTTCAACCTCTTGTTCTTTGATACATACTTGGATCTGACTTGGGAAACCACAAGCTCAGAATCCCCAATTTCCTTGAGCTTCTTAATCCCATGTTTTGCAGCCAATCTCAACCCCAATAACAAGGCCTCATACTCTGCCACATTATTTGTACATTCAAATAACAAGGTGAAAGTGAACCTGAATTTCTTTCCATTTGGTGATCGTAACAAGACACCTGCACCAAAACCTTCCTTTGAACTTGCATCATCAAAATACATAACCCACAAGTCCTCAAATTCTAACAATTGTTAAATTATTTCTATGTCAATCAATGCAGTGGGCTTATCACAATTGTTAGGGAATTCCTCAACCCTGAACTCATCTATAGCACTATCAATAAAACATGTCATGTTTTCAATTGGGCTATGCTTGATCATATGAGGTACTTTTGATTCCCTTTTGATTTTGACATCCTTACCATCAATGGAGAAAGTGGAAAATGACAAATCACATTGCATGTTACCCCCCATTGATGCACTCCATTTTCTTGACAAAAGCATCCCAAAATGAGGTGAGATGTCTACAACTAATATAGTCATGACCAAATCCTTGTCAGGGTACTGAGTCAATTTATAAGGCAATGCCCTGATAGTTCCAATAACTAGCACTTCTCTTGAATCCATAGCATAGCATTTACCTTGAGCAGTATCTACTATCAAGCCCAGTGCCTCCATTATTTTGAATGGCATAACATTATTTGACGCCCCTGAATCTATCATACAATTTCTTAAAAAAAATCCATTTATATCCACACTTAAGAAAAAGGGAGTTATATTTTCAAGGCACATGTTAATAAAACTTCATAAATATATAGGAGGAATTTGTGACACAATTCCCTCCACTTCCTTTTCTTCTTTTGTAGTTCCTTGTTCAGTTTTATTATCAGCAACATCTATGATCCATGCTATTGTATTTTCTTTGTGTTCATTTATTCTCATCATTTCTAACAAAGGTACAGTTACTTTAACCTAAGAAAGCACATGAAATATATCTACATGTGTATACTTAGGCAAATTAGATGTCATACCTTCATCATTTTCCTTTTTCTCCTGTTGATTACCTCCTCCTAGCTTCTTTTGCTTCTTATCCTCTGCAATAGGTTCAACTACCTTTGTGATCACCTTGGTCCTCACCAGTGATGAAGTCACATCTTCTTGAGGCTTTGGGGCTTCATTCTTTTGTGTCCAAACCTTGTCATTCTTAACCTCTTTGACTTTCACAACATCTTTTTTGTTTTCAACCTTAACACCTCTATTTTTATCTTTTTGTTCGTTAATAAACAAGCCAGCAAGTTTACCTTGTTCACCACTCACAGTTCTATTTCTCAATTGAAGTGAACTTCTCATTTGAGCAACCATTTCTTCAGTTAATCTTGCAATCTCTTCTTCTGATAGTCTCCCTAAAGACATTGAATCTTCAACCTATTCCATATTGCAAGCATTATGATCAAAATCACCTTCCTCATCAGAAAAGATATGTTGATAATACATCTCACTTCTCTTCCTTTGATTGTACATGTCATCTTCATGTACCTCATCATCAGAAGAACAATCTGCCTCATCAACATATGATCTGGTCATACAAACATCTACATCATCCTGCTCATATTCCGATGTTTGATTATGGACATCCTCCTCCCCTCCTTCAACAACAAGCAACTGAGCAATACCACAATAATTTTGATCATGAGGGTGTTCACACACTTCACACCATGGTCTATTTTCTACTAGATTCATTGAATTTTTTTGCAAGGGATCTGGCGTATGTTGATCATTTTTAGGCTTTTGGCTAGGCAAGATTGGTCTTCCATCTTTCCAATTTGTATTATAAGGATAATTTTGTAATCTGAGTGGCCTATCATTCTTATTATAAGGTTGTCTTTCATGTCCTATACCCTTCTCTTTCTTAGCAACATTTTTCTTTATGTCTTTCAAAGTATTATTAACCTTTTCCCACTTTTCATCATCCTTAGGCTTTGCAGCCAGAATCTTCTCAGTCTTATTCTTAGGATTTTTTAAAAGTGTAGGTTATTCTCTCCTACCACACTTCCCAAAATCTCTTCTGTTACTGTCCATATTTATAGCCACCCTAAATGAATCCCTCATAGTCTGAGGGTCCTTATCTCTCAGAAGATATGCCATTTTAGCATCAAAAGCATTGAAGTATGTAGTTAAGAAAACATTTTCATCAAGCTTTAAAACCTGAAGTAATTTATACATTGCTTTATGTAATCTTAAATTAAACTCTGTCACAGGCTCATTCAGTGACTTCTTGATGTTATTAAATTCATTTAGCATAAAACTAGCAATAGTTTTATCACCATACTGCTCCTTGAAACACTTTGCAAATTCATCCCATGAACCAATACTAGAATTAGGTAGACCTCTATACCAATTCCTCACATCTTCTACCAGAGATTGTACAAATAGTTTCATTACAACATCTTCATGTTCTACCTCATAATCATTTAGCATATCCATAAAAGCTTTCAAGTGTTCCTCTGTTGTTACAACACTATTGCCAGCAAACTTATTCATCTTTTCTCTCAAGTTAGCAGGGATGGGATTTGGATAACCAGGGATACCATCAAAGAAAAATGGCCTGTACCTTTCTAATTATATAGGTCATCATTGAAACAATCCCTCAATTCTTCTGAGGATCAACACCAGACCTTAAATCTTGTACTTTAGAAACATCCTAATTTGGACTTATAGATCTATTTGCATGAGTATTCAGGCTAGAGTTGTTTATGGTAGGGTCTTGGTGACTCGATGAGGTGGAAGCTTGTGCAGCCTCATCCATGTTTAACATCTTTAGGAAACTTAGTTTCCTCTTCATTTCTACATTTGCAGCCTCAATTTATGCTCTCTCCTTGACTCTTTTGTCAAAGCTTTATTCTCCTTTTTAGCCTTTTCTAAGGAAGATTCTGTTTGTAATGACACATGTGGTTAAATATCTTGTTGAGTGGAATGGGGAATCAATTTCTCATTTATTTTAATCCCCTCAACCTTTTTCTTTCCCTTATCTAAGACAGGCTTATTTGGTTGAGACCTAATATGATTTGTGGGTTTTGGGTTAGCAAGTCTGGGTTGGACATCAATGTGGCCTATTGGGTTTTCTTCAAACACAGGCTTTGTTCCTCTATTAGCAATCCTCTGTACAACCAGACCCTCAACACTTAGTCTAGGCTCTTGTTGGTTCAAGAACTTCATGCTTTTCAATTGTCTCATTAGCCTATCCCTTTCAATCACAACATTTCTCAACTCTGCTTCTCTTTCTTCTTCTCTTTTCCTCCTGAGCTCAGCTTGCTTTTGGATTTCTCTCCTCAAATAACTAATATCTCCAAAAACATCATCAGGGTCAGGCAAAGTCACATCATAACTTGATGTATCACTTAGGTCTATTAAATTGACTTCTTCCAATACATGTTCAGACAATAAAGGGTTTACATCATTTTCAACAGGGGGAGGAGGCACATCACTGGTGCATTCTATATGATGGCTTCAACTTCTACTCCTACTTCTTCTCTTTTCAGCATATTTAACACTAATAGGCCCTTTATTTTGACATGTCACATCTTCTTGAACTAGTGTATTAAATAATGCATCAAAACATTCACAACTATCTGAATCTGAACTTCTAGACACCTCTTCAAGATTTTTCAGGGATAGGATGTAAAAGCTTACTTGTACCTTGATGTACAAGGTCCTGTGATGCGGGAGCAACATTACTAGGTTCTGGTATTTTCTTTATCCAATCCTTCTTCATTTTAGGAAGTCCACCTTCCAATCTCTGTTTCGGGTGATTCCTCATGAATGACCTAGTGTTCTTCATTCTTTGTACTAGTTCACAAGTTTTCCACTTATAATAATCTTTTTACAATAAAATGAACACTAGTTTAGAGACTTCAAAGTCGCCACCCAATCAACTTGGGAATACCAAATACCTAAAGGTAAGTGGTGGAGAATGAAAAATTTTGGAACCTCGTACTGTCAACACACAAAAGTGCTTTATAGAAGAAGTGGATAGACCTAACACAAAATTTTAGGCTCAACCTTCAAATCACATAAATACTATGACAATTCTATGTAAAATGGACAACTGACACACTAACAAGAAATATTAAAGCTAAATCCCCAGTAGGGTCGCCATCTTGTTGGTTGCTTTTTACACTATAACCAGGTTTGTCTCCTAATCTACCTATGGGACTGCCAATCCCAATCAAGGGTAGCTCGAAGGACCTGGACCAACTGACGAGGACTTTAAGAAACCTCCTACACTTTGGGCTCTACAAGACCTAGGAGGGTGATCCCTTAATGTGTTTACAACCTCTGCACCTTTATTATAAACAACATTAGCAATAGCAGATGATCTCACTTAATAGCTCAACAAAATAGGATAATACTGAAATAAATTGGCTGAACTTATCAGTAAAATCAACTATTTGGAGCATGAGATAACTACAACACAAGGTAGTATAAGATGGTCATTAATTTACAATTTGCAGCAAGCTCTAGGAAAAGACAAGCAAACACATAATCATATGGGTGATTACAACTTAGACTAGTGCCATATATCTATCGGGCAGGAGTCAAATTGATAAGCACCTAAAGGCATATAATAGATTTAACACATAACACATGAGATCTTTGACAACATTACCTTGTAATGTTGTCAATATGTATTCTAGCTCAATACCACTTACCAATCCTCATACAATACATATCTGCCTATAATCCCATTCAAGCATTTTAATTAATTCTTTGAATCAAAGCCAAAACAAGGATCATACACACCACAACAGTGAGATGGATAAAACAACCCTTGGTTATTCTATTCAAGGTTCAGATATGCAAGTACAATGGAGAGACATGAGCTTGAATTTTTCATTTTAAATGAAATGCTAGTACTATTATACAACATTAAACCTCCATGAACTCAAGACCTGTTACAGACTGACTCAAAAACTAAGTTGCACTTCTTCCTGAAAACCGTCAGACTTTACAAATTCCTCTACAACTTCACCTAGACTCAACAAAATTTGTCTAACTTGCTCCCTTCGCACCTCTGGCCTTGAAATCCTTCTTATAGAGAATGAAGGAGTAGACAAGCATCGGGCTAGAGAGTACACATGTCATCAGCCAATTGGCACACCTAGAAAAGATTTGATGTAGCAATAAAGATCACCAGAAACCTATGCCAAGATTGCCATTAAAGCAGAACTGGAAACCGTTGCAACCACAACATCTGACCTATTAATTCAATTGTGCCAATAAGCCTCCTTCTCGCCATTAAAACTCACCTGCTTGCCTACACAAACTGCTCCAACCATACTTTGACCCTAACTTTAAATTCCAGCCGTCGATCCTTCAGTTGAATCAAACCATCGAAAGACCACCTTCAAAAACTAGTTGACACAATCACCACCGTGGCAGACAAGGGCCCATCACACCCTACGCCGCGAAGGAAATCCACTTGGTGGTTGCCTACGATATCGCAATCCTTCAATTTTTGATCGTGCGATGGCGAGCAACCGTTGATCTTGAACATCGATGATCTCGTCCTTTCAACATAGTCGACAGCCTTATCGTTAACCCTCGAGCAACTTTTCCATCAAGATTAAAACATCTTCGTCGATTTGTAGCACATGCATCCTGCAAATGATTTATTTACCCGCCCTTTTACTCCTTCGGCTCCATCGAATGGGACACATGGCAGTCGCCCGCGATATCGCCATCCTGCAACCTCTAATCATGGGATGGCAGGCAACCATTGATATCTAATGAAAATTAATCGACAACACACAAACTTATCTCCATCGGCCCCACCAAGGAAGAGACACGTGGTGCCAACCCATGATATCGCAATCTTGCAGTTTTGGATCATAGGATGGCGGGGAACAGCTAGGATGCAGCCAGACTTAGCTTTTAATCACCACCGTAGATCATCTTTGATTTGACGATTTGCTCTTATTTCTTCGCTTTTGCTCATTTTTAATGAGTTTCCCCAGTCTTGTCAAATATTTCATTTTAAATGTTTTTCCTAAAGCAATGAAACATTTAAGATATATTGCTCAAAATTTCTACGAGCCTCCACCTTGTACACGTGGCAAAATCTCGCTTCTTCGTGATAAATAAAAAGTGAGCACGTTTTGATTGTGAAATAGCAAGCAAGCCGTTTGATCAAAGGGCAGTTGATCAATGGTTGCATGAACCTCATCCCCCAGAGGGGACACAATTCGCCCGCTAGTGATACCGCGATAATTACTAAAGCTACCGCAACTCCTGATCGCACAATGGCGGGCAACTATTGATACCTGAAGGTAAATGATCGACAATAGCGCGAGCTCCATACTTCTGCAAAATATAACCTTTATTAATAAGACAAGGGAGCATTACTAGGCCAACGGGACAACAATGACATAAGTTGTTTTTAAATGACGAAGCACAGGGTCGGCCTAGACTTAGGGAAAAATAAAACCTGTGGAGGCTGCAAAAATTAAAACCAAAGGGACCAAAGCCTAGACGAGATAATGGGGCATAGGTTGTTTTAAAAGCCTTCAAAAAGGTAACGGAAAAATAGAACCCAACCAAGGCGTAAAGCAAACACTAGGGTTCTACATGAAAAGAAAGCTAAAACCCCAACCCTAGGAAATTTTGACACCATGAAAGACCAGTGATATAACTCAGGACCTGAGTGAAACATAAGGAGAAAAATTTGAAGCTCCAACAGGTGTGAGATCAAAAGGTGGACTATATTTAAAGAAGTGTGGGAGAATAGAATATGCATATTTTGTAGTAAAGGGGTGGTGGAGACAGAATGACACTTTATCATGGAGTGCACAACTTATGAGGATATCCGTACTTAGTATGAAGGCAACTTAAAGGCTGACAACTTGCACGAGCTATTTGAGGAAGAAAAGATCAGCTAGTTTTTTTGGTCAAAATTCATAATAAAAGATCTAACATGAAAAAGAATTTGGAAATATCTCAATGTTATGATTCTCCTATAAACTAATTGATCTCATGAATGACATTAAAATCTCTCATTCATTCGTAAACATAATATTTATAAATATTCATATTCTAACCTTTTGAGAAATACATCTAAACTGTGCACACAGTTATTTAGACCGGGTATATCATTAAAAATGGAAGTAAATTATGAGTTCTCCATCATTCTTTCATACTCTGACTATTTGCCCTTGATGTCAATGTTCTTTGTATTTGCTAAGATAGATAACAATTGCTCTTCCGTATATGGTAAATCAAATTTGTTTTGTTCATTAAGTTTTATAGCTGTTCAGAATGTTTGATTTGACTGGTTTTAGATGGCCGTTCGTTTTAAACGAGGAGATTTCTTCAAGGGATTATTGTTTGCTCATAGTTTAAGCAAATCTTCAAATGTAAGAGAAAACATCAATGGAGTTAATAATGTAAGAGGATAAATACAGTGCATGTAGGACAACCGTTATGATCCTTTTTATATCTTGTATTTAAAAAATAGGTATTAAATTATTATAGTAAGTTGGTGAAGGGTATTGTCTTATAATTGCTACCTGGGCCCAGTTCACAATTTTCATCGCAGATTCTGGAACTTCCAAGCTCTTCTGTAAGACTTGGGCCTTACGTTGTTACTGCTAAAATTATTTATTGTTATCTTCATATATTTTATAGTTATATTTTAAAGAAATTTAAAATAATTGGTAAATTACATAATGAATTTCAAATTAATTTTTAACTGTAATAGTAAAATTAATATATTTTATAGTTATATTTGGAAGAAAATTAAAATAATTGGTAAATTATATAATGAGTTTCAAATTATTTTTAGTTATAAAGATGCAATTAATATATTTATATTAGATTTTATCATAGACATATATTTCATCTCATTTATTAGTCCATACTTCCTCAAATCTATTTTTGATCTCAAGATCTCACATTTCTTATCCTAGGTCCAAGATTAAGTAAATATGACCCAAATTTCAAAATTTTAAAAAATTAAAATTGTGGACTCTCATTTTTTTGGAACCCATTTGGTACACTTTATACAAAAGGACCTAATTAAATTATCTAATCAAATTACCCTTCAAGTCCATGAGCCCTTCGTCTACTAGTAAAGTTGAATGGTTCTAAATAAGCCTAATAGAAATCAAGTCTTATTAAGTGCAAGACCTCGATACCATAAAAGTGAGACTAGAAATGTCAACCTAAAAACTCGTATTCCTATAATAGATAACTAAAAAAAAATTTATAAATAATATAAAAACCTTCATAAAAAACAAATGATATATCTTATTTTAAAATATATATAATAAATTATAAATATTATATATAATTTTTCACAATCTATATAAAATCATTCATTATATATAATAGAGGCTTGCAACCAAAATTATAATATTATACAAAATCCTTGTAACCAATGAGATCTCCCATAAAAGTGTTTTCCGTATTGAGCTCCCGCTTTTTTTGGGAGGGCAAACAATATTGAGTATAACGTAATTCGGTTGGAAGGTCGCATATATTTACAGATGTGATAGGTATTGTTTTAGGTTTTTTTTTTGGGTCAGTTGAAAGTAGTTGATATTTTATTTATTTATTTGAATTATCAAAGATATCTATATTAAATGTAATATTTGTATTAATTTATTATATTATATATATATATATATATAATTTAATTTTTATTTAAAAATTATTTTAATGTATTTATATTTTTTTTATTTAATAATTATTGTATACTTCTTATTTTAAAGATTAATTATTTAAAGTGTCAAAATTATGAAAAACTAAAAAATAGTTTTACAATATTTTGTTAATTACATATACACATGAATAGATGAACATATGAATTTTAATTTTAATTTTAAAATTATTTTATTTTATTTATATTATTTATTTTATTTTAATTTTGTTTTGAAAAATATTAATGTACAAATTATATATTTTTTATATATATATTTTTTAAAATCTATCATTTTATTTTATCTGTACTTT
This sequence comes from Sequoia sempervirens, assembly GCA_007258455.2. Classification (NCBI taxonomy): domain Eukaryota; kingdom Viridiplantae; phylum Streptophyta; class Pinopsida; order Cupressales; family Cupressaceae; genus Sequoia; species Sequoia sempervirens. The sequence continues at coordinate 210,712,085 of VDFB02270651.1, read as the reverse complement.
AAAAATATAATAAGTATTAAATATTTATATAACTTTATAATAGTTTCATTTGTGGACATTAATATATATTTTAAAAAATGGTCTTTAAATTTAAAAATAAATATTCTTTCATAGTCACATATTTCTCCCCTTATTGAATTATTTTTTATTAAATTATTTTTTGAAGTTGTTTGCTAATATCATTTGACCTTATCCTTTCATATAAAAAAAAGTGAGACATTGGAATACCTTTTGGCCCTTTTAGAAGGCTTGTTATAGAAGAGTTTATTATTTAGGTAATGTGAGACCCCACCTTTCTCATTCAATATGTTCTTGATGATATCATGATTTAGATCGTTATGTTTCTATGAATGGAAATAATGTGGGATTTATCATGTGTTATGTTCCAAAAATGCTATCATAAATTATACTGGTCATTTTCATGTGTTATAGAATCTTTATGAATGATGGTTGTTTAATATATGTTGATAATGGGTTTATGCTTGGTTATTATTGAATACAATCTTACATTGTGAATGTGAGTAAGTGATGATCAATGCTCATTGGTGATAGGTTATATATTATAAGATGGATTTCAATTGGTTACTATTAGAATTAGTGATGATGTGGTTATTACTAGATGATGTGTTATATGTTATTACTTGATTTCATTAGTTCTTATCTAGTGGACTTTGTGAAAATAATAATTATGTTAATGTTTACTTATGATAGTTATTAGATTAGGAGTTCCTAGTTGCCTTTTTTTTATATGTTATCTTAAATATGATAGTTGCTTTGGCTATTCTTTTTATGTGAAGTACTAACACTTTTTGGTTGATTAAATAGGTGAATTTCACCAATGGTGTTGGGATCACATAGCTACTTCTATTTTTTTCCAGTGTAACAACGGACCTAGACTCGTATAGAGTACTAAAATATTATGTCCATGTTGTGAAATATGGTTTGTAGGTGTTATGTGAAGTTTGTGTTGATGTGAAAATTTATTTAATTGTCTTTTTGTTTGTTACTTGAGTGATTTTCAATCTTTTGTGATTTTATGTATTTTTATAAGGTTCAAGTTCTATTTTATTGTTTGGAAAGTTGCCTAGGTGTGGGGTCTATACGTTAGGAATTAATTTTTATCATAAAACACTTTAAAAGAGGTTTATAACCCACTTTCAAAAGTGGCAAAAGTTGGAAAGTAATTATTTGGTTGAGTTAATTTTGGGAAGGAAGATATATCTTCTATTATTTATAACTCTTCTCTCACAGTGTGGAAGGATGGTTTGATTTTCCTTTTTGAGTTCTTACCATTTTCTTGGGTTCTTTAGTAAGAGGAGGATGATTGTGAAGAGGAAGACAATAGAAGAGAGGTCTTGGAGAGAGTAATCCACAATCTGGATAGAAAATTTCTTAGTAAGTTCTACCCTTTTTGGTTATCCATCTTTGTTTGATGTGTAAAGAATTGTATTGGAATATTGGTCGTGTTTGTAAAATCTATGTGAAATTTAATATTGAACCCTTTTGTGTTGTTGTTGTAAGTTGTGTGTTGGGAAATTTTCTTGGTTGCAAGTTTCCACCTTGTTAGGTTTTTACATAAATAACCTTTTATTTGTTAAGATGAAGAAATAGAAATATATGAATACAAATTATTGTGATGTGCAAAGTATATTTTTGAGAATGTTATAAAGTGTAAATTTGTTGAGCCTGAATCCATTTGAAAAGTGGTTGTGTGTGTATGGGAAGAGCTATGTGACCCTAGCTTAGGGGTGGGTTGTGCAACAACTCTATGGTTGGGTGGATATCCCATTGTTCATATGGTTTTCTCTTGTAGATTCACATGTTAAAGTTGGAAGCTAGTTGGGAAAATTCATCAAATTTAAGATCCAAAGTGAATATATGTGGGTCATATACAACTACGATAGTTAAAAGCATTCTTGATTGAATTTATGTAAAATATGTTGTGTAATTGAATAAATGTAATATGTGATTTATATAAATAAGAAGTTGTGCACCTTGGTTTGATGTATGGTTGTATATAAAGTGAGAAAGAAATGTGTTATGCATGTTATAGTGTTAAGGTCCTTTCTACATCAATGTATAAATGAATAAAAGAACCTAAAGATAAATGTATAAATTTATGAACTATGTTTAACCAAAATGACCAACTTATTAGACCAAAGTACCAAAGAATAGCTAAGTATGGGATTATGATATTTATCCTAATGAGATATTGTCTTATTATATTCTTATCAAATGAGTTTATGTGGTATATCAATGATAAGTTTTGACAATGTATTACAATAAAAAATATCTTTATTATCTTTGAAAGTTATCATATTACATAATAGACCAAAAGTCATTATTATTATCTCCTAATTTGTAATCACATATCTTGAATAGAGGACATTATGTTCTTGTTGTAAGCAAAGGGCCATGATTCTAGGAGATTTTGAGTGCAGAAGCATAGATATCTTTCAGTTAGAAAATATTCTCTAGTGTGGATATAAACTTATCACCCATTTATATATGAGGAGATATATGTGTCATGAATATCTATATATAGATAAACATAGGTACCTTACATATTTATGCAAGGGATAACTTGGAAGGAACCTATGAAGAATATAAAGATTAGTCAGATGGTTCTCAGTGGAGTTATCAAAATTTAAACAGATTAATATATTGAATTATTAAAGGATATTACTATGAATATAAATTTTTATATTGAATTAAACTAAATGATATTTAATATCATGAATAACTAGATCGGTTATGGTGTTCCAGAAGGAAAAAGCCATACTTGGTATAACAATGAAGATTCTGAAGCATTATTTATGAAGAAGATGATTGTCTATTTATGTTCACTTCAAGATTAACCGTATTCGGTATGGAGTTCTTTGGGAACAAGAACCATAAGAGTAAATGATGGATATCTAAAAATTTAATAAGAAGTATTCTTCAATTTAATTTTAATAATAGATTATTATACATGGGTGGGTGCCTGAAGTTGGTTGCACTTTTGTGGGAAAATGGGAAAAAACTTTGAAAAGAGATAACACGAGCGCGTTATAACACGCTCGAGTTATGTGATTTTAAAAGAAAAAAAGTGAAATTTGTATCATTTTATTTTTCTATTTCTCAACTCTTCCCGCAGAAAAAAACCCTCACTTTCATGCTTGTGTTCTAGGAGGAAGGATTTCTACCTATTTCATCAAGAACAATTGGATTTTCTTTGCAAATATGGCACCACGATGACGAAGAGATGTGGGAGGTAAGTATTGTTTTCTATTTTTTTTGAGTTTCTTAGTTTGAAATTGATTTTGTTTGTTTTAGGTTAGATTTGATTTTTTAAAAAAAATTTGTAGTAAATCTTGCAAATCCTCAACAAGAAGAGGAGGAAAATCCTCAACAAAATCAACCTCCCCCACCATTCTCTCGACACCCTCCTAGCACTCAAGAAAATTTGAGGAGTGAAATTGAGAACAATAGAAAACAACTTGAGGATCTTATCAGTAGGTTGAGTGATCCAAATGCTTCAACCACAGAAAGAATGCTTCTAGCAAATTCATTGAAAGATATGTTAAAAAATATCACCCAACACCCAACAAATATCTAGATTCAATCACCCAACAAATATCTAGATGGCAAGATAGGAGGCAGATAGCCAGGGCATATTATGTAGACAAATTATCATATAAACAAGTAAAAGATTTAAAAATTACTAAAGGTGATTTGTGCTCTCTATTCATTGACCCTAAAAAAAATCAAAATCTTACCCTCAATGCAAAGAGGTTTCCTATTCATTGATACGACCACCAAGAGATTAAGAATCATTTTTATGAAAGATGGTATATGGTCTTTGATTACCCACCATGCAATAATTGTGAAGTCCCCCAATATTTTCTTAGGAAACTATAAAGTGAGTTTGTATTGAACCAAATCCCAAATTATTTTGATATGAGGGAGTTCTAGGGGAGAGGTAGGGGGTTAGCTCAGGATAGGCCTCGTGCACAGTCAGATCCTACACGGCAAGGGAGAAAACCTCTCGCTAGGTTGCCTCGTGAGCAGATTGTGATGCCTGTCATTGCGAAGGAGAGTGCTGACATAGAGACATTGCAAGCGATCACAACTTTGACTTGGAGTGTCATCCATCACACTAGCCCTATTGTACAACGCCATCCAGGGGAGTCTTCAGGTGGTGGCCTTTGAACCCACGTGTGTCAATCTTGCAGGGCGACTTGTTCGTATGACCCTACCAGCACTCAGGAGGGTGCTACACAGGATCCATATGCTACTACGCAGCCTGATCCGTATGCATCTATGTGGATGGAGAGGATGACTGAAATTTTGCATGATGCATATGGCATTGACACTCAGGTAAAATTCAGCATGTTCAATGTTGAATTTAATTTATTAAATTTTGATTGTGAATTGCAAGATTAACTAATTTAGTTTTATTATTTTAATAAAATTGCAGGGTCACAGTGTAGAGACTAGATACACTAGTCATCCACCTACTTATTTTTGCAATACACCTATCAGTGGGGTATGTAACTAGTAAAAAATTATAAATTTATTGCATGTTAATAACACTGTTTTATGAATGGTATTTTAATATGTGATTTTGGATGTTGAACAAGGTAATGTTGGAGGTTTCAAGGAAACACCTCCTAGTGCCAGTAGATTTGATCAAACATTCACGGAGGTAATATAGAATAAAGAGAACTTAACTAATGAATTCTAAGTTTAATAGATTTGTGTAGTTTATATTCATATTGTTGGTTACGTTGCATTACACATCATTCAAACTCAAAGAATTACTTCAAATTCGATAACTAATAATTAGAAATATATAGTTTAATACTTGTACTCAAAATTTTGTTCATTAGATCTCATACATTATAAGTCATCATGTGGATCGCTATTGTAACTTTTTGTGATTGAATAATTTGTTGTTTTATTTTCAGATGTTGGTGACAGAAACACCACAAAATGTTACGAGGGCAATGGATATTGATGTTTCCTCCACTATACAATCCTCGATGGCTCTGATAGGGGAGGTATGAGGAAAATTACTAAATTTCAATTTACATTCGTTATTATAGATGAACTAGTTCTTGTGAAAAATTAAACCATTATTTATTCGTAGTTTAATTCCTATTTGGATGGTTTATATAGGGCTTGAGCATGCCTCAACATCAACGTGCAAATACTTTCATCGAGGAGAGTGATCGTGAGATGGCTGTAAGTGATTATTTTGTTAAATATATCAATTTTTATAATGTAATTTCTATATATTAATGTCTTTACTTCTTATTGTAATAGTTAAAACTTCACCAGGAGCTAAACACTAGGAGGAGCAGCAGGAGCACTCCTCGAGCACAACAAAAATGGGTGACAGACTTATCGCCATCGGATCACCAAGCAAAGGGAAAGAAAATTGTATTTGAACCAGAGCATGGAGAGAAATAAATTTTGAATGCAGAGCCCTTTGTTGTATGCCTACATGGAAATTTTGTACATATTTTGTATTGGATATGTTTGACATTGTATGCCTATATGGCATTCTTGTAAGCCTATATGGCTATTTTGTAACTATATTTTATACTTATATCGATATATATTGATGTATGCGTACATGGCTATTTGCTTTTAATACAAATATTTTTTTATCGATGGTGTCCATATTTGCATTATTAATTCATGGTTCAATAGATATGAGTTACGTGTATTCAAGTGTATACTTTACAACTTATGCACATATACTTTTCAACTTACGTGTGAACATCGAAAAGTGTGAAAATTTTTGTGTAGAAGTCAAACGTAAGCCAATTTTGCAATTCTCAGTTCTTGCATACTCGATCTTATGGACTTATTCCTTCCTAGCACATATTGTGAATATTTCTCATTTGGTGCAGAAGAAAGATTCCTCATTTTTGAACCAATCATAGCAAAGAGATTCACAATAAGACTTTAGCATTGGAACACTACTCCATACTTCTCTTGTCTAGACCATAAAGGATTGAAAATTCTTAATATGATGCAATGATAGTCCTGAGATGAGAATTTATATAACCATGCCTATTTTTAAACTTCGCATCTAATACTGCATCAACAAGAACTTAAGAAGTGTTGCATAAGAGTGTTAGGTTTGATAGGCCTTCTCTTCCCTAAGGGAGGAGAGCCTGCACCTTGAATTTTGAACAAAATTTTAAGAAGAAAACATTTTACCTAAAAGCTTCAAACCTAGATGACATATTTGGCTAAGTCTATCTTGAAAATTATCAATGTGTTCAAATTCTAAAGGAGATTCTCCCTGAAAAGAAAACTTTACCCTTTTTTCCTAAGGAAATAAATTGCAACAAGTTGCATAATTTATCTTATTTCTTTCTCACAGTTCGTGGTCAATCATTCATGTCTTAGGATAGTTCCATTCCAAGGCAAGGACACCCAAAAAATCAATGAGATTCTTCTACGATATGCAAGAGAAAAGGTTTTGGCTCTTTCACAATGTAAATAATTATGTAACACTGTTTTCTTGTTTTCCTTCCACACAAAAAAATGTTCACACTTTTCAAATTCATCAATGATCAATAATGGTTGATTGTAAACACTTGACATTTTTATGTTTGAACTTTAATTTATAATTTTGTATCATGACATTCGAGTATCACTAATATTTTAATATTTGACTATGAAAGTGGTGGTGTATTTTTGGTATGCTATTTGACTATTAATATGGTGGTGTATTCTAAACTTGATTACTACTGCAAATATGTATATATTTCTATTTTTTATATGTTTTTGTATTACCGAACCCAAAACGAACCGAACCCCCAAAAAAAGTTCCCGAACCGGTGAACCGGGTTCTCAAACCCGAACCCAAACCCAAAACCAAACCGGTAACTTAGTAAAAAATAGATTTTTGTAGTTTATATTCATAACGTTGATTACATTGCATTGCACATCTTTCAAACTCAAAGCATTGCTTCACATTTCATAACTAATAACTAGATGTTGATAGATGACAAAATTTCAATTACAATATAGTTTTTACAAATTCAACCTAAGTAGTTATGCAATTACTTCACATTCCATAACTAATAACTAGGAGCAGTTGCCAATTGTATTTGGTTGTCATGGCATTCTATGAGACCACATTTCTTTGAGGCATTTTTTCAAACAGTTCACTGCCTTGTCTATAATACCACATTTTTCATACATTTCTACCAAAGCATTTTGTCGAATAGTTCAAGTGTTGCCTTGTTTATATGGCTGAAAGCCTAAAACAAGTGCTTTTGAACAAACTATGGATGCTTGGAAAAAATCTATCAAAAGCATAATAGTAAGCAATATCATAGACAAGGTAGCATGAACTCTTTGAAAAAATGCCTAAAATAAATGAGGTCTCATGACCTGATGGAATGCCATGACAATCAAATGCTTTTGATTGTCATGGCATTCCATCACCATGAGATCTCATTTCATTGAGGCATTTTTTCAAAGAGTTCACTGCCTTGTCTATGCTAACACATTTTTCATACATTTCTATCAAAGCATTTTATCAAATAGTTCATTTCCTTGTTGTTATGGCTAAAAGCCTAAAACAGGTGCTTTCGAACAAGCTATGGATGCTTAGAAAAAATCTATCATAGCATAATAGTAAGAAATAGCATAGACAAGGGAATGAACTGTTTGAAAAAAATGCCTCAAAGAAATGTGGTCTCATGGTGGTGGAATGCCATGACAGGAAAATTGTTGTGGATTGTCATGGCATTCCACCACCATGAGACCACATTTCTTTGAGGCATTTTTTCAAACAGTTCACTACCTTGTCTATGCTACTACATTTATAATACATGTTTACCAAAGCATTTTATCAAACAATTTGCTTCCTTGTTGCTATGGCTAAAAGCCTAAAATAGGTGCTTCCAAAAAAACTATGGATGCTTGGAAAAAATCTATCAAAGCATACTAATAATCAATAGCATAGAAAAGGCAGCAAACTATTTGAAAAAAGGCCTCAAAGAAATGTGGTCTCAATGGTGACGGAATTCCATGACAATCCATAGCAATTTTCTTTTCATGCCATTCCATCACCATGAAACCACATTTCTTTGAGGTATTTTTTCAAACAATTCATTGCCTTGTCTATGCTACTACATTTATCATACATGTTTTCCAAAGCATTTTATCAAACAGTTCACTTCCTTGTTGCTATGGCTAAAAGCCTAAAATAGGTGCTTCCAAAAAATCTATGGATGCTAGGAAATAATCTATCAAAGCATACTAATAATCAATAGCATAGAAAAGGAAACAAACTATTTTGAAAAAAAGCCTCAAAGAAATGTGGTCTCAATGGTGATGGAATGCCATGACAATCCATAGAAATTTGCTTGTCATGGCATTCATCATCCCATTCCATCACCATGAAACCACATTTCTTTGAGGCATTTTTTCAAACAGTTCATTGCCTTGCTGCTATGGCTAAAAGCCTAAAACATGTGCTTTCAAACAAGCTATGGATGCTTGGAAAAAATATATCAAAGCATAATAGTAAGAAACAAGATGATGCAATACAAAGATTTCCAAACCACTCGACAACTCAAGGGACTCTTGTCCCAAACTCATCTTGGAGAAGATCAAACAAAATTTCAACATTTCATCAGAAATCTACTTTTCATCCACTCAAATTCTCTTATCATTCATCATTCATCCTTCCACAAATTTGTATTCCAATTGAATCATTCAAAGCAAAAAACAATTTTAGAAAACTTTGATTCAATCAATTAGATCAACATGCATTTCAAAAACACCATTTTCAACAAGGCACTCTTCCATTCAATCAATTCATTCAACTTGTCCCAAATAGTCAATCCATCATTACAATTGGCTTTCAAAATTTTACCATACCATCAAGCACTATGAACATCATTATTACAACTGATACAAATCAAGAACTTGCTCTCTTAACTTTGTTCTGACTGAACTTACAATTTCATGTATTATTTTACACCAAGTCTCCTCACTGTCCAACTGTCAAAACAACATATCTCACTTCTAAACCCTATCCAAGACTCCATACATCCCTGACACCGTCACTTAGATAACATTATCCCAAAATCAACTCACCGATCACTATTAGGTCAGAATTCTATTCTTTGAGCAGTCAAGGGACTACTTCTCAATGAGACATTCATGCCCTAAATTGGGTAAACCAAACATACTAGTTTCAAAACCCAAGATCCAAAACACTTTTAGAGACCTCTTAATACCCATTTCCTCATATAAAAAACTCAGAATAAATTATATTGAAGAAATAAGCAATTTTTAGTCTGAACGTTGTCAAAAAGGCTACTAAAATAGGCCTGATTTTCAAAGAACAACCCCTTCAAACATTCCCAAAACACTTAAAACCTCAAAAAATTCATTAGACATAACACAAAACTCCAAATTTATCCATTTTTAGGGATTAAAAGACTCCTTTTGACAGTATATTGACAAACCCTTGTTTATAGGGTGAAAAACTCAAAAATCAATGAGGGTTTCTTGTATAGGCTACATGCAAACCTCAAAACCTTCAGCCAACCATTGGAACATGTCAAAATATATCTGAAAAGGCATTTGGAAACATCTTCTAACCCACGCACTTGTTCTTTCTCCACTATCATGCTGGAAACTGTTCATTTTGACTGGAAAACTCAGAATTTCCTGTGTAGCAGCAGCTCCTTCAAGGTATTCTTGCTTTTTCCTCCACTCACAAACATAAAAACATAAAAAATAACCTATCCCTAACCTAATCCACCAATCTACCTGACCTACATTGGTGGAGTAGTGTGGAAATGCCTTATAAGACTCTCAAAACTCAATGCATAGGATTTCAGACCAAGCCATAAGAAGAATGCTCAAACAAACATTAAATTTATTAGATTCCTTCCCAAATGGATGCAAAAAAATGGTGATTCCCCAACCTACTGGAAACAATCTAAATTTGAACCCTAAACTCTTGCATAGTCTGTACAAGTTAAGAAACAATTGAAAAACACAGAAAATAAGCTAAAACAGGAAACTCTTTGTTAATTTAATTCTTCCAGAATACAATGATCTCTTTAATATGCCTTTACAATGCTTTTAAAGAAATTTCCAACCCTAAACTACCTCTTCATCTTCCTTGAATGACCTGTGACTTGTCCTCTTCCTTGCTTTTCTTGCTTTTCTTGTTTTGTCTCTTCACATTCCTTCTTTTTCTCTCTTTTACATATTTAGCATTTTGACAATATTACACTTTGTGCTTTTTCATGCCTTGATTACATTTAATTTTGGCATTACATGGACTTAAATACATTTTTGACAACTTATCCCTTTGAAGGCATTACATGACCTAGGTGCTCATGCACCACAAGCTATGCTCTTATGGTTTTTTTCCACATCAATGTGATTTGATTCACATTTTTTTCACGTGAAAATCGGCGTGAACCAGATTTTGTATTATGGAGCTATATTAAGCTGCCACTTCGAAAGCCAATGTAACAATGATACAAAATAATGTTTGAGACTACAAGAAGGCATCAAAATGGTTAGTGTACTAAATAAATTCTTATGATTTATGAATAATGTTGATAACTCTACTCAATTGGCTTCTTTTTTCAAAATCATACAAATTGAACCCTAGCATCAATAGACTTTGTATATCAATCCACCACAATTCAAGTTACATCAGGCCCATATCACCGAGACACAGCCTGAACAATAGGAGGAATGGCCTATTTCAACATACTACACTCAAACCCTTAAGGGATCGATTCGGTTGAACATAACTCAGAGTGATTCTGTTTGTTTCGGTGTGAAAGAGGACCATGCCTAATGTAAACATGCCTATTTGAATGTGTTGGAACATTCTGTTTGGTCACACGAGTTGCAAAACGAAAAATTGTACCACCTTGCAACTTTCCACTACTTGCATTTGACACTTTTTCCATCAACTGAAAACTGGACACCAAAGAAAAACCACTCTGAGATAAAGAAAACCAAGAGAGGTTATTGTAGAGGGGCCCAACACAATATCATAGGATTAGATGAGAATTTTATAAGCATCATGGTGTCTGAGTAACCTCATGTTGAAGTTTGTAGCCATTTTTCCCTTTAGACCCTTAAGGGATCGATTTGGTTGAACGTAGCTTGGAGTGATGCCATGTGTTTGGGTGTGAAAGAGGACCATTCCTAGCATAAAAATGTCTATTCAAATGCATTGGAATAGTCTGTTTGGTCACATGAGTTGCAGAACAAAAATTGCACCACCTTGCAACTTTCCACTGCTTCCATTTGACACTTTTCAACTGAAAATTGGACACTACGGGAAAACCACTTCGAGATAACGAAAATCAAGAGAAGTTATTATATAGGGGCCCAACATGATTTCATAGGATCAAATGATAATTTTATAAGTGTCACGGTGTCTGAGTAACCTCATGCTGAAGTTTGCAGCATTTTTCCCTTTGGACCCTTAAGGGATCGATCTAGTTGAGCATAGCTCGAAGTGATTCTGCATGTTTAGGTATGAAAGAGGACCATGCCTAGCATAAACATGCCTATTCAGATACATTGGAATATTTTGTTTGGTCACATGAGTTGCAGAACAAAAATTGCACCACTTTACAACTTTCCACTACTTCCATTTGACACTTTTTCCATCAACTGAAAACTGGACACTACGGGAAAACCACTATGAGATAATAAAAACTGAGAGAGGTTATTGTATAGGGGCCCAACATGATCCCATAGGATTAGACAAGAATTTTCTAAGTGTCATGGTGTCTAAGTAACCTCACGCTAAAGTTTGCAACCATTTTTCCCTTTGGTCCCTTAAGGGATCGATCCAGTTGAGCGTAGCTCATAGCGATTTTGCGTGTTTGGGTGTGAAAGAGGACCATTCCTAGCATAAAAAATACCTATTTAAATGTGTTGGAATAGTCTCTTTGGTCACACGAGTTACATAACAAAAATTGCACCACTTTACAACTTTCCACTGCTTGCATTTAACACCTTTTCCATCAACTGAAAACTAGAAACTACGGGAAAACCACTCCAAGATAATGAAAACCGAGAGAGGTTATTGTAGAGGGGCCCAAAAAAATCCCATAAGATCAGATGAGAATTTTCTAAGCATCACGATGTTCGAGTAACCTCATGATGAAGTTTGCATCCATTTTGCCCTCTGGACCCTTAAGGGATCAATCTGGTTGAGCATAGCTCGGAGCGATTCCACGTATTTGGGTGTGAAAAAGGACCATTCATAGCGTAAAAATGCCTATTCAGGCTCGTTGGAACAATCCATTTGGTCAGACGAGTTGCAGAACGAAAGTTGCACCACTTTGCAAGTTTCCACTACTTCCATTTGACACTTTTTCCATCAACTGAAAACTGGACACTGCGGGAAAACCACTTTGAGATAATGAAAATCGAGAAATGTTATTGTAGAGGGGCCCAACATAATCCTATAGGATTAGATGATAATTTTCTAAGCATCATGGTGTCCGAGTAACTTCATGTTGAAGTTTGTAGCCATTTTGCCCTTTGGACCCTTAAGGGATCGATCCGGTTGAACGTAGCTCGAAGTGATTCCACGTGTTTGGGTGCAAAAGAGGACCATTCCTAGTGTAAAAATGTCTATTCAGACACATTGGAACAGATTGTTTGGTCAGACGAGTTGGAGAACGAAAGTTGCACGACTTTACAACTTTTCACAAGGCAAAAAGACACCTAACCTTCAAATCTTGCTTCCAAAATTTTACCAGACCTTGGTACACTTTATTCATCTTTATTTTGACATGAATAAAGCTAAAACACCTTCTTACAATACTATTTAATCAGATTTCACAATTTTTTGCACTAGAAGACCAAATTTTCTTGTAAGTGCTAAAACACTAAATTAGGTGTTACATGCAAACCACAATGAATCTTTATAGGATAAATACATTTTAGGGTACCCATTTTGGCCATTACAAACATATATTATTTTCAAATACACTTATTTTGGAACAAATGCCTGCTGTCCCAACTTCTTTGCTTCTAAAGAACCCCAAATAAGTCATTTTAACAAAGAAAGTAGTCTTTAATCATCACCAAAATACCAAAAAACCTCAAAAAGTATTTTTCTATGTGTAAAAACTCTCAAATAAATAAGTTTCAAGATGGAAAATGCCCAACAATACACAAAATCTGTAAACCCTTGATTATAGGGTGAAAATCACAAAAATCAATGAGGATTTCAAGTATTTCACTCTAAGAAACCTCAAACACTCTGGCCAACACTTGGATCATACCTTATTATGTCTAAAAATTCTTTTAGAATCATTTCCCTAGACATGCATTCATTGTTTCTTCCATACCCTACATAAAACCTCTATTTTTGGATGAAAAACTCAAATTTTGGCTCTACAACAACAACTCCACCTTTGCATTCTTGACTTCCCTGCACAAAATGACTCAACCAAAACAATAAACTAATGTAGATAGGGATTGGAATTTTTCAACAAACACATTTAGATTAGTCCCAAGTAATTTGCAAAACCCCAAGTATCTATCTTGACAATTATCTCCTTTCAACTACGTCTACTCTAGTAGCCATACAAACCATGTTTTTGGGCTTTATCACTTTAGCTTCCCAAATGAATTCTCAAATAAATGAATATTTTTTAAGGAATATCAACTGATGTAAAGTAGGGTGGAGGAATACAAATTCAGACTTAAGAACCAAGAAACCAACTCAGGTTCATATATCTAATCCAACTTCCATAAGGTCAGCACTATAGTCTTCCAATTCACCACTGGACAACTAAAAGACCAATTCCTTAAAGAGAATTATAAAAACATCCATTGATCGTCCAAATAACCTTCATACTTCATCAAGAAGATAGATTCATCTGCCAAAGCTTAAAGAAACATCAAGGTATCATGCTCAAGGGCTACAAGAACTAGCCCAATTTTACAAACAAACCCACCTTTACACTTCTTGTCATAACAAGATCTCCTAGATAGTCACAAATTGTGCTTCAAAACCACAATTTTTTTGGTCAAATACTTCGTACAAGTCTGCTAACCTGTTGCTCCAACAAACCCTCATTTTCCCTCCTAAAATCTAGGGTTTCTCAAGATATTCACTCAAATAGCCACAATACACAAAACCAAAACATAAAACATGTTTCCCTAGGTTTTCTCAGACCTTCCAACCCTTCCTAAACTCAATCCCAACAAAATCTATGAAAAGACAACTTGAAACCAACATTTTCACATAGAAACTTAACATTTCCTGCTTAGGCATCGTAAGAATTTGGACTTAAAGACCCCCTCGCCAAGAAACTTCATTCCACACCTAATATACATGCATGCAAGTCTTCCCACTAAGTCACATGGCTTTACAGTAGGTGGGAAGACAAAAATTACATTTTTTTAATCAAAAAACAGTGATAAATCTGTTACATGGGCTGCTACAGAAAAATCAGTATTTCTCCCTCCAAAACGAATATTGGAAGCCCTAAATGGAAGAAAATGGAAGATAATTCACAATAATACATGAAAAAATGAATGAGAAAGCCTTCTAATAATTTACAGGTCCGTACAGGTGAAGGAAACTATGAAAATATAGTAAAATCAGGAAATACAATGAAAAATCAGAAATAAAGTGTTGAAAACTCTGAATTAAACATTAACCAAACTTTCTATATTGAATAATTAGCCTTGAATGGACTTAAAATAGAAATTAAAATGTCTCTTGATCTTCCCTGATGCATATTCTTTCCTTTTGAACTTTTGTCTTTTTGTCTTCCACTAAAATTGCTAATTTTGGCTTTTGGCAGTTTTTACAACTTTTGCATTTTGCAATTTTTCAATATTTCTTATGCAACTCTTTAAAGACCCCTTCTTAAGACTCACATTACATTATAAATGGTCTATAAACCCCTTATATAACACAAATAACCCTAAAACACTTAAATTACAAGGTTCACCACATGAATCCCCTTATTGATCAACTTCTTTACATCATGACTCAATTGACCTAATACATACAAAAATAGTATTGAATCCTTATTAAATGAAATAGAATGACCTCAAACCATCTAAAAACACCCTAAATGATAAAATTACCAAATAATAAAAACCACAAGGGTTCAAGTGTTGAAAAGATGGAGTTGGTGTTCTTGCTTTCAAAAGTATGATTGCCAACAACATACAACATTCACAAGGCCTTTTTGAAGGCATATCAACCTCCTCAATTGGCTACAACCACTTTTCAACTTATTTTACAAGTGTGGCCCTTCAAGATCTAAGTATTTGCAATATGACAACTTTTGGTTTGACAACATTACATTGTTATGTGCAACTTTTGACATATTGATGTAAATGACTCCATACCTAAACTAGTGACCTTATGATGGCCTAATTACATTATCTTGACCCTTACATTATGAATTTACATACATTTTCACATTTAGTCCATTCAAGGCTTCATTACACCAAATTGACAACATGCTAACATGACATTGTAACCTCATATCCTACCAACCTAGGTTGACTTAAAACACTTCCTAATGGTCCTTGTGACCTTATTACAACATTCTTCATGAACTACAAATCAAAATTTAACACTTGACCACCTTGTGGTCCTGATTGTCCTTGGTGCTCCTACACCATAAACACCCTACTATAACCCTACTCTACTAATCTACAAGCCTAATTTAGTGGATTATGCTTTATTTCTTTACTTGACTCTCAAAACCTCAAATTGAAGGTTCCAAACTAAATTTCAGAAAATGTGCTCTAAAAGTGGAAAAACTCAATGGATTTTCTTCTAGATGGACTCAAAAGAAACCTAATTCTCTATATTATCTTAATCTACAAAGGACAAGGCCTAAATCTACTATACAGGCAATACAAAGCTAACAAAACTGAAAGAAAACATAGAAATTTATGAACAGGGAACTTTTATTGCAAGATTTCATTCAAATTAAAATTGAGATTTGTCAAGATCATCAAAATAAGGATGTTGCATTGATTTTCTGCTTGAGATTCTCTTGGATGGCTCATAAATATGCATTTTTTGCAAGGAGGGACCAATCAATTTTTACTAGTTTAGTTACAGATACACAAAGGAAAAGAATAAAAAGAAATAGCTCATCCAAAATAGATGGAAGGAACTTACAAATAAGCATGGCAATCTCTCAAGTTAGTCAGTCTTGGTCATACATCTTCACTGGGAGTTCCAAGATACCTATTGCACACAACACCTCTCATGAATAGAATTTCTTAAAATTCGAGATGCTCTTATAATGTCTACGTCATAGGTGGTCATGATAAGGTTAAATTCAAATGAATAACTTGAAACTGCCTCACCAAGCTTCACACGCACTTTTGTAATGGCTTAAAATCATAATTGAGATTTGTCAAGATCATCAAAATAAGCATGTTGCATTGCTTTTATGCTTGAGATTCTCTTGGATGGCTCATAAATCTGCATTTTATGCAAGGGGAAATCAATCAATATTTGCCTAGTTACATATAGATACACAAAGTAAAATAATATGATAACATTTGCATCAACCAAATTGTCGTGGATACAAGTATAAATTAATAAGAACCATTGTGCATATACTTACAAATTAATCTAATAAACCGTCTGGGTCTGCTCTACTCTTTATTGTGTCAAGTATTGCATCATGGTCAGACTCACAGACCTTCCACAAGGTCTTGTTCAAAGGTCTACCCCCATATTTGGTCAAATGAACATTGGATGCCATAACAAGGTTTGAGTAATGAAGAATCTTACGATGCGTGTCAAATTCCTCAAACAACCAATGTTTAACACTCTTATGTGGGTACCTTCTCAGCCACGTTCCAGTAACAACAACTAATCCTGTAGGGTATTTAATGTTTTCTTCATCTATAATTGGGGCTTCCAATTTCTTTTCTGCCTCAATACAATGACACAAGTAATAGTTTGTACCCTCTTCTTTGTCTTCATCTGCAATAACTGCATAAACATGCCCTGCATTTATATGTGCGACATATCTCTTGAAATTAGTCAACATTATGAATACAATACTAAGTAAGATAACAATATGGAATTTTAAATACTAAGCAAGTAGATATATTACTTGGTTGAACTAGATCTGATACATGGTCAAATTTGACTAATGATTCCATCTATGTTAGTTCCAATTCCATCAGAGGGCGATACGTGTGAAGTGGGCTAAGATAACTTGTCAGCCATTTGTCAACCCACTCCCCTAACTCACAATCATTCCAAGCTTGCATTGTACATGAAGAACACAAGCATGTCATCTTACATGTATCGATACTCCATGAACTTCCATTTGAGCTAAGGAAAGAGTGCAACTCACTCGATCCTGTTAGTGTACAACAATCCTCATATGGTGCAATGTTAGTATCATCCATCAACCAAAAAAATCTATGAATTCAAGATGTACCTTCATTACCTGGACCCATTGAAGCATTACACCACTCGACAATTGATCTTGCATTTGTCAACTGTGCACTGTCTTTATACTTTAACTCTTCTCATGCTAATGCTCTTTTCACGCATTCTCCTGCACTGTCATTCTCCCCCTTTCCATATCTAACCTCACAAAATTTCCACATATGTTGAACACATGTAGTGAGATGCATCCTGCACATCTAGTAGAACATGCACGCATTCTTGAACTATGTTGCATAGTTATCTGACCATATTATATGTCGACCATATGATATGCCCCTCTTATCCAAATGAATGTAGAACATCTGGAAGCAACCTTGCACGAACTCTGGAGAATGCGTGCGATCATCACTAATATAAAAGTGATACTCCCTCAATACTTTCCTTTGGTCCTATGTACTATCAGCTGCATGAATGAATGCTATGTACAAAAATATCGAAACCTGTGTGGAGTTGTAATACTATGACTGCACTTCACGTTGTGGTTGTAGAGTGTAGTTCTCTGCAAATTCAACCATTGATACTATGCTTCCAAGTGGAAAGGTTTCCTTGCATAGCTTGAATTGTGTGTCCAGCCATCAGACTCTATGGGTATTCCTTGCATACTCATACACTATATTCTCATAAAACATGGACATAAAATTATACACTAGAATCTTCTCAACAACCAAATCACACCTTTTTGCTTGAGACCCATCTTTTGTAGCATATACCACTATTTTATACTTCTCAAAATCTACTAGTTTATGCCCCACCTCATCTGTGCTTTCCATATGTTGACATACTTGCATTTGTTGCAAGACACCGCAATGCTCGCATGAACCATCCAAGCATGTTCTCATGTAGAATATTTGGCCATCCTCTATTTGACATTAAAAAATTTATAAGAACTCTCTTGAAGATTTTGGTGGGGCTTCTATACCACAATCTTGTAAAACATCATTAGTATGCAAATCTAAACATATAGAACGATAAACATCATAATGGTTAGCGAATTCAATATGTTCTCTATAGCAAAAATTTGTGTGTGTGTGATTTATCTTGACATAAGAAGGTTTAAGCATTTCAAAGAATCATTGAGAAATACTAATTTGAGGATAATCATTTTGAAATTTATGAAAAAATTGGGTTTGAGTCATATCCAAAAAATGCTTTGGATGTGGCTCATGGTTTTGACTACTGATTCTCCTTCTTACGACATCCCTTTGATTCAAAGATGGCCTTGTATTATTCTTCCAATAATCTTCAATTAGTGTTATCAATGCTTCAACAACTTTTTTATCTTTGTGTGGCAGTCTCCCCGAGAATTCCCATAATTCATTTGAATCGGTGCCCTCAATTCTTTGCCGCCTTTGAATGGCTTTTGATAAAAAAATTCTACTAATTCCCATTTGTTCACTTGTATTTTTAATGAGGCGAGATCTCTTTGTTTGATAGCTTACCAAAGTCGATGTAATGACACGTCGGGTGACATTACTATCCTTTGAGCATGAGGTCTTACCCACATTGTCATAAGCATCCATTAGATTCTTCACAATAGTGTTTTCACTTGATGCATTCGATGTTCTCAACCCAAGAGTCTTCATGATGTTTCTATACTTTAAACCCCGCATCATTTGAACAAATAGTTGACATCTTGCAGTCTCATTTAGCATTTTAAAGAATATCTTTACAAGTATTATTGGAATCTTACCTTCCATGTGCTGCAAAATATCCTCATCAATATTAATCAAAAACTTTGGCTTTCTACGCAAAATTCTAGGTGGTGTTCTCTTAGGTACATACATCTCAACATTAGCAATTTCATCAATATTTAATTGAGGTGGGCTAGATTGTGTACCTTCGATCGAGGGTGGAATAGAAGACATACCTTGAGGCTCACATGGGGATGATGGCATACCTTGTTCGTCAACTCTGAGTAATGATATACTCTCAACTTCAAATGTGGTGGATGGTGTCCAACCATACTCACTTGTGGTAGATGGTGTCCGTCCATATTTTCTTGTGCTTAATGGTGTCCCTTCGTATTCACTTGCAGTAGAGGGTGTGTCTCCAACTACGGTATCTGCATCTCCCCTAGCATGACTCTTTCGCATTCGTGCCCTTTGTGCTGCCAATTTCTTTTCTCTTTTTGACGATTGAGGTTCCTCTACAACCGGATTGTTTTCATCAATCGTTCCATATTTTTGTTTTTCACAATATTCCCTCATCCATTTTTTATCTTTATCTCTCAAGGCTTGGAGCTGATTATCTATTAGTTTTTTCCTTTTAACAGTTCATTTCTTCAGCATGATGAATAATTTTACCTGTGCAAAAAGTGTTAAGTTGTCAAATTAACTAATTGAAAGCTTTGGAAGCATACACAAAGAAATTCCATTGACAACGTAAGGTTGTAACATGACAAACTGGTGCAGGAGCACCTAGGTCATGAAATTCCTTCAAAAGGCTAATTTTTTCAATTTGTAATGTTCAAGTAAATAAGATGAGTAAAGGTCATGAAATGATGAATTTCAATGTATTTGCACCATGAAATAGGTCACTAGGTGATATTATTGAAAAGTTTCTTTTTATAAAAAAATTTATCAATTATTGTAAAAATGTAAAATTGCACAAAAGTAGGAAGGTGAAGAGTTTTTTTTGTGGAAGGGCAAGGATGGATTGATGAAGATGAAGAGGCAGTTATTTCAACTGATTTAGACACCTTTAAAAAGCATTGTAAGCTTGAGAAAGGCAGATCTTGTATCCCAAAAAATCCATAAAAATCAATAAAAAAACCTCTGCTCAGTTATTTTGGAAAGCTTTTCTATTCTTTTTTTCAGGTTGCATAGCGATTCAAGCATTCTAAGATTTGATTCTTGTCAGGGAAAGAGACTTCCTTCATTCTTGAAAGTTGTAGTAATTTTAATTCAAATAATCAAGAATTTGAACTTAGTTTCCTAAGTCTCCGTCTGTGGTTTCCTTACAATTGTTTTGAGAGTCTAAAAAGTGATTCTTAGCCATTCCACCAATGTAGGGCTAGTAGGTTAGTGGAATGGATCATATTTAGTGTCTTTTCAATGTGAAGATGTGTGTGGCAGGGGTAAATAGAAATAAGAAGTTGAGATACTATTGCATGAACAAAATTCTGAATTTTCTCATTCAAAAAAATGGTGTTTTCAAGTAGGGTTTGAGGAAACAACATGTAGAGGAGCTTAGAAATGATTTCAAAATAATTTGCAAACATAATGAAGCATGTTTCAATTTTTGGGAGGAGTAGTAGAGGTTTTGCAAATGTTTCATTAAAGAAACCCTCATGGTTGGTGTGTTTTCACCCTATAATCAAGTGTTTACTGATTTTGTGTGTTGATGGGCGTTTCCCATCTTGAAAATTGTTTATTTGTGAGTTTCTACACATGGCCTAAGATTTTTTGCAGGTTTGGTGGATTAGTGAGTAGTTCTATGATGACTTGCTTTGATAAATTGACCTATTTAAGGGCTTTTACCAGTAGACAGCATGCTAGTTCTACTCTATTTTGTGAAATAAGTGTATAAAATTTTATAGTATGTTGAAAAGGATCAAAATAGGCCAGAGAATTTGTATTGGGATTGTGTAAATGCTTTATGATAGAAAAGGAATCACCCGATTAGATGGAATTTTGGCCTACTAGAGATATTTGGCATTGTTTGCTAAAAACAGAGAATATGTAGAAACAACAAAAGGAATGTTGTTAAGTGCTTGGGAGTAGTCTCATTTGTGATGCCACAGTTGTGTCTATGCTTGGTAATGTTTTGAAGGTATATTGTGAAAGATTTGATGATTTGGGTATATGTTTCCAATATATGGCAATGGTGTCTTGAATGCAAAGTAGTCAGAGTGTGTCTATACTGATATATTAGAATATTATAATAAAAAAATGATGAACTTGGTATCTTAAAGGTCTACTAAGAGTGTGTAAAATAATGCTGCTTTTTGTTGTTACAAATGGTGTTTAAGTGAAGATAAGATGATGGATGTGTTGATTCGAGCAAAGATATCTTAAATGGCTGGGATGATGTTTGCTTGTAGGTCTAAGGAACAAAGGTGTTTGATTGTTTTTTCCTTGAAGGGGTAAGTTGAGTTGATGAGTGATTGTTGTATTTTTTATGACAAGAACAAAGTTGAAAGTTGATTCTGAAAATGGTTTGCTATATGGAGATGGTGAATTGGCTACTAATAGCCTTATAACTTGAAATGAAATAAATGGATTTTGGTTGAATGAAAAGTAGTTTTGGATGAATTTGACAAAGTTTGTATAAATTGATCTTCTCCTAATTTGATTTGGGAAGGAAGTTCCCTAAAGAAATGATGTTGTTGAGTGGCTTGGCAATCTAATATTGCATCACAAACAAACAATTTGATCAATATGGAATAAGTAAAACAACAAAAATGAAAGCAAGCCATAATAGAATGAAATAAAATGTACAAAGATTTCACATACCTAAAAAATCAAAGTTTCAAATGGAGGAGTTCTACCTAATTATGCAGCCTTTGCTTCTTCCTTCCTCAAACTCCTCAAAAAATTGACTTCTTCAAAAGCTTGTTCCCCTCCAAATCTCAATTGTATATCAATTATCACTGTAATTCAAACTTGAACTGATATTATATGCCTCTCAACGTGAAAACTCCACTATTTCATGCAAAGGTGATGGAAAGAACATTCAAAAGGTGGTGGAATCTCAAAATCATGCATGTACACTTCACTCTAATCACCAAAAAGCTACTTTTTTTCAGAGCACATGCAAAACCAGGAGAATATGCAGAATGTGGGCCGACATCACGGGTATATTGTGATTTTTTACCATTTTTAGTGCAATAAAAATGTGCTCGCATTATTTAATCCTAAACGGACATATCTCTACTAGTTAATAATGTGCTCGTGTTATGATAAATTTGGTTTTTTTAAGCTTTAGATGGTACATTTATAGGGTAGAGGATTAAGGGTACTAGGGAGAGAGCTAAAGGGAGTGAGAGAGAGAGATACCTGAGAGGGAGATACTTGAGAGAGGGAGAGAGGAAGGGAGTGAGAGAGAGATAAAGGAGGGAAGGGCTAAGGGTAGAGGGTAGAGGGTAGAGGATTTAAGGGTGAATATTTTAAGGTTTACAATTAAGGGTAGAGGGGAGAGAGATAGAGGAAGTGACTAAGAGAGAGAGACCTAAGAGAGGGAGAGGGGATAGGAGGGAGAGAGAGAGACCTAACAGAGGGATAGGGGGTAGGAGGGAGAGGGTGAGGAGAGAGAGACCTAAGAGGGAGATGGAGTGTGAGAGAGAGAGAGACTTGAGAGAGAGATCTAAGAGGGAGAGAGACTTCAGAGGGATGGAGAGAGAGAGAGAGGGGAGAGAGGGAGATGGAGAGTGAGGAGAGGGAGAGGGAGAGGGAGGGATGAGAGAGAGAGAG
>VDFB02270651.1:210639792-210688683 GCA_007258455.2 Sequoia sempervirens | reverse complement strand
CTCTCCCACCCTCTCACACTCTCCCACCCTTCCACACTCTCTCCCACTCCCACCCTCTCTCCCATAAGCATAAATACATACATATAGGCATACATAAATACATACATACATACATACATACATACATACATACATGACACACTAGCATACATATACATACAAACATATGAACAAACATTCAAAAAACTAGCATTTAACTAAAGGGATAAATAATGTGAGCGCTTTATTTGTTGCTAGAAATGTTCCACGGAGAAGGAAAAAGTGAAAAATAATAAATAATGTGCTCACATTATATTTTTATTTGGGAATCCCCAAGCCTTAGCTTTTGTATTTTCCTTGGAATACCAACCCAAAGGTTTGGAGGGCATTCCCAATGACCAGAGATGTGTTTTTTGCAAATTCTACATTTTTTCACATAATTGGGTTCGTGCTCACCGTCAGGATTGCATTTGGTTCAATATCGACAAAATCAAACACATGGGTAATGTTAAGTTCTCTCTTAGCTTTCCAACGATATATTTTTTTTCACTTTTTGACAATGTTAGGCCTTTCATCCATAATTTCTTTTGTTTGTATGTCTTTTTTTATCAAAAAGCAGTGTTTTTTTTTTTGTTATAAATTAACCGTTCATCAAAATTTCAAATAAATTACATTTTTAGAAACTAGACTCCATTCTACAAATTTTAAAAAATAAAATTTTTAAATAATCTATTACTTTCTAAAATTTGTAGGGGGAGCATAGCCAAAATTTTGCTTTTTAGGAAGTGCCCACTTAGAAAATTAGTAAAAAATAAAATATTCATTAAAAAATTATCAAAAAAATTCTACATCAACAAGATGTTGTTAACTAATTTTTGAATATAGCAATTTTAAAAATACTAAAAAAAAGTTCACCGTGCTCAGGTCTTACAAGAGTTGCTATGTTATGTTTTTCTGACAAAAACAACACCAATTTGTGTACATCCCTCTGTTGAACCCCTTAATCTAAACTATTTTCAAAATAAATTAGTAGTTTAGAAAGTAGACTTAGAGCACTTTGATCCTTGTTTTGGTTCCATCTCAAAATTTTGAGTGTAACTATCCTCAATTTCAAGTCCAAGGTCAGCATTTCCTAATTTCAGAAGAAAAAAAGTGGCCACTTAAGCCCCCTTTTTGGGAACCATCTCAGTGCACTTACCCACATATCAACATATTGTCAGTAATTTTAGATTGATACTAGGTGTGTCTATTCGATGACATTATGACATCAGTATTAACTAATTATGCATAAAATAGGAGAGTAGTTACTCCCATGGTTAAAAAATAAGGACTAAAGTAAAAGGTAGTTACCAAGCTCTAAGATGTTACATGAGGGTAACTAGAAAGATCTAGTCAAAAAAGTATAACCACTCAAGTCATTCACTGACTTTGTAAGAAAGGACTCAAATAAGAGGTAGTTTCCTACACTCAAAATGTTACAAGAATGTAATAGGGTATTTGTGTCAGAAGTGTTAAACTTACTTAGTCGAATAATCAACACTAGTGAATTCATCACTATTGAAAAAGATTCTAATTCAGTAATTTAACCTTTGGGTCAAACCAAAAGTAAATTTGGTCATAGGTCAGTAGGATTTCCAAGTCGAGTTAGAGGTAGGTGAACTTATAACACCACTTCCTTAGAGAGTGGATGATTATATATATCAAAACTTTGGCCAAAGTAAGTATAAAATTTGTAGCTTGCACTTGTCAGTTCACTGTGCTCTAGGCTTACATAGCTTTTCAGTAGTGTCATACATAGTTGGAAGGAATCAATGGTTGTATGACCATACATTTTATGTAGTACATGACACTAGATACTCATATGGTAATACTAGAGGTTCCTATACTATGCTCTTCATCGAATGGTAGTGCCACTTCCAATTAGGAAGGTGTGTGGGGGACAATTTCTTTTTCGTTAGAGGTAAAGTGTTTGGGTGATGCTCTCCCTCTTGCAAATGAAAAATTGAGGCTTTTGAAATAGAAGAGTAATCCAGATAAGGATACCCTAACCTTGTTATCTTTGTAAATTATTGAGAGAAAAAAATGTTTCCAGATTACTTGAATCAATCTTCAAATTCCCTTCAGAAAGACTTCGAGCATGCCTCAAAATTTCTTTAGAACACCTTCCAAAGACTTCAGATGCACAATTAACCAAAAATCATCACAAATTTTATTTAACCACCATTGAGTTTTCCCTAACCACATTAAATGTGGAAAACACAAAAAACTACTAAACACACTTCACCTAGCACAAAAAAATCTAATTAGGTCTGCGAATCCTTATTCCAACATATTTTTCCCTGTTTCCTTTTCCAAAAGCTCTGAATAATCATTCTTCTCATTCTAACCATGTGCCATCCTCTAACACGCCATTCCTCCAATTGTTTTTTATGATCTTATGGTAATGCTCCCCCTAAGACCATGCTAGGTCTAAATTCTGAATAAGTCATCTATACTAGATGAGGGTACAGACACATCAAGAGTCTCAGATTTTTCTTCTTCTTCTTTCTTCTTCCATACCTTATCCATTTATTTCTTCGTCTCTTCTTTGTCAATCTTTTTTATCGATTGACTCTTTTCTTTTGGAGAAAACTTCTTTTCTTTCTTGTTCTTGCAAACTTTAGATGCATGTCCAAGTTTGTTGCAGTTATAACAGATCACGCCTTTTTTATTAGACTATCCTCCATTATTCCTTGATCTACACTGATTTTCTCTGTGTCCAAATTTATTGTAGTTATAGCAATATCCATTAAAGAATTGATTCATTCTTCCTTCATGAGTTTGTGTTCCTCATTACCCAACTAAACATACTTACTTAAGATTTGTATTTGTAGCCTTGTGTCCAAACTTCCCACATTCAAAACATCTTTCGGAAAGAGAACCAGAAAACTGGTTCATCTTGCTCCTGCATTCAGTTGCTTTATGACCATATTTGTTACAAGAAAAGAAAACACCATCAAAAGAGGGGTACCTCTATGCATTAGGCTATCTCACAGGAAGTCTCCTTGAAAAATTCCTTCTTTGCTTCCTCTTTCCTTGATTCTTCTTCACATCTTTAGAACTTTCACAGGTATCAACTCCTAAGTCACCTTTGTCTTTACATGGTTTTTTTCCTATAAGCAATTCTTCAAGTTTACCAAAGCTAGATCTAAATTACTTTCACATAGTTTAGCCTTCTCTAGTTCCAATTTTAAGTTTACTATCTCCTATTTGAGTCTGGAACATTAATGAGACTTGTTTTGCACCATGGTAATCAGACATTCTTCAACCCTCTTCTTTTCTTCTATTGTCACTTTCAGTCCAATTATCTCTTTTTTCAGCTCTTCACTTACTTCGCTGTCTTTCCTTAAATTTCTTCAATTGTTCCTTCAATTTTCATACACATTCATTTGATTCATCAAGATTCTCTTTCAAATCTCTGTTTTCTCTTTCCACTTTGTCAAGATCTTCAAGAGTAGTCTGGAGCTCTCCTTTATCATCCATTCAACCAGCCTTTAGGATCATCCTCAAGTGGTTAAGCTCTACACAAGGAACCACAAGCTTTGATACCAATTGTTAAATAGGCACAAGACAACTAAGAGGGGGGAGGGTGAATCAGTTGTCACACAAATTCAACCTTAAAACTTGATCACTATTTAAATCTTCAACCACACTATTCTGCTATTAAATATAGGCATGAAACATAAATAACAGAAATTAAATCAACACAATGAACACCATATTTTTACGTGGAAAACCCAATAATGGAAAAACCACATTGAGGGTTAACTCACACTACATAGTATTTTCAAAAGAGGCTCACTGCCAAAAGAAGGACTCACTGTCCAAGTACAAAGGCTCACTACCCACAAAAAGGACTCACTAGCCAACAAGGAGGCTCACTACCTACACAAGATTATACGAAAAATACAATAAGGATTTACAGCCCAAAAATGAACTGGAAAGATGCACCTATAATGTGTTGATACAATTCTAAAGATGCTCACAACTGCTACCTTTTTTATTACACCTTCACACTCATTACTCGCTCAACATTTCTTTTGTCTCTTTTGTATTGTCATAAGGATATCAACTGTCGGCTCCAAAAAATATTTTCAAAATGCAATTTGACCGTTAGCACGATACATTATGTCAACTCAGACCAAGAAATAGATCGCACATAAGTTTTCATATCATATCAAAATTATCTTAACAAGTCGGCTAGGAATGGTCTTCAATGCAACCAACAGAATAATGTCACTTCATTGTACGAGCATGAAAAAATGAAATAACCCAATCATGCATGCCTTTAACATCCATAAGTAGTTTCCCAAAGCCACAATCAGCAATTTTCAACTACAGAGAAATGCAGACTAGAATACTGGAGGGGCAACCAAAAATACCAGAGAAGATGAGACAATTATACGCACCGGTTTAAGAGTACCAGACCAAATTACCAACATGGTGACATCAATGACAACATATAGATAACCTAGTCATTCTTCTAATAGGATTTTGGTCATGTTATGTCATGCGTTGATCCACAACTCATTTTCTCTTCATATTGTATATGTTTGGAGTTGACTTGTGTGATATGATACATTTTTTCTAAAGGTCATCTTGGAGTCAGCCTAATTAAGGTTTTGAGTTATTGTGGAGTATATTTATAAAATATCAAAATCAATTTTGATGTGATTGATGGACGATGAATTGGAATTGAATAGTCACTTTGAAAATGAAGTGTGTGAATTCTGTATGATTGAATAATTGTGTAAAACATGCATTGCAAAATTAAGCATATGTTGGATGCTTCTTTCATAAGTAGTTCATGCTCATATTTCTCATTATAATTTTCATGTATCCTACTTTGAGATAATGAGTCTCATCAGGTTCTTGTATTTGTCCCTAAGGTTGTGTGCCTTAGTCTACAAGTCCTTAGGCAACGAGCCTTAAACAACATTGTAATTTTTGTAAGTAGTGAGCTTCATATATTATGAGTTAAATCACTACAGTTTTTCCCTCATTTAGTTTTCCATGTAAAAATATTGGTGTCCTTGTGTTGTGCACATTTTCATTTCTTCTCTTCTTTTAGTTAATGTGATGTGATGTTTAATTTTCAAATAGAATGGTTAAGTTTTAATGTATGTTGATTCACCCCCTCCCTCTTAGCACAAAAGGGTGTTCAACAATTGGTATTAGAGCCAAGTACCTTTGAGAATATTAACTACTAAGGTTGATCATGCTCTTGTACACATGGGTTCAATAGCAAAAATAAATGAGATGTTTATTCTAGAACTAGATCTAGAGGTAATGGAACTTGAAGGTTGGGACATCAATCCAAATGATTATGAAGTTGATTTTGAAGGAGAACTTTGGTCTTCTCTTGAAGATATGGATGAAGCAAGAACACTAAATATCAAATTTGAGTGCATGTTGGAAAATTCAAAGGAGAAAATTGTCAAATTGAGGACAAAAGCTAAAGAATCAAAAGAAGAAATTGGCAAACTAAAAGCTCAAATATAAGGAGGAAATGGATGTGAGATTAAAGTCAAAGAAGCTAAAGATATGATCTCTAATTTAAAATTCAAAGTTGAAGAATTCAAGAGGATTGAGGATTGCTTGAATACCAAGCTCAATGATAAGATTGTTGAATGTTCAAAACTTGAGGAAGAGATTGTCACTCAAGAAAAGAACTTGAAAAACAAAAGAGAAAATTGACAAAGGGCTAAAAATGAGAGGAGGCTCAAAAATCATTGATGAATTGATTAACTCTCAAAATCCATCAAAAGAGAAATTTGGTCTTGATTTTGAAAAGGGGAAAAGTCCTATAATCAATGCTTCTACAAATTTTCATGATAACTTCAAAGCAAAAGGAAAGTCTATTACAAAGGAGGAGAATGTTAACACTAAAGATTCTAAGAAGAATGCCTCTAAAAATACAAAGACAAATCAAGGTAATGAGAAAGAAGGTGGATTCACTCTTGTCCAAAACAAGAAGAAGAATTTCAAGAAGCCTAATCCTAAGAAAAATGCTCCTATGTGATTCAATGGTAATTTTTATGTTTGTAATAAGATTGTTCATAAGGTTGTTGAATGTAGAAGCAAGATGAGTGAAAACTCATTTAGATGTCCAAGGTAAAATGTTATGATTTCTCAATCATTTCATGGTTGATGCTATGCTTGAAATAAATTTGGTAGAAGGCTAATGAATGCATAAGTAAAGTGATAAGGAATAATAATACTATGACTTATCAATCATTCTATGGTTACTGCTACACATGCAACAAGTTCGATCATGGGGCTATTGATTGTAGATCTAATGTGAGAAGAAGAAACTATGATCCACAAAATAGTATCATCTACTACAATTGCAATAAACTGGGACAATGTAAGATTTTTCAATGGAAAGAATGTAGGACCTTCTCCTCAAAAGAAGATTGTCTCTAATCAAGAAAAGAAGATGATGAACAATTTATGGCAAAAGAAGGAAGAAAGTGAAGCAAAGAATGAATCTATATCTTAGCCTAGTTTAGATGGATCATTTGGTAACTAAAGAGGTAGAGAATTATCTTAGGGGGATTTTTTATTTGGAAACCCTTTAGCCCTATGAAAAGAACAAGTTGCTAAAGATTTTAGCATAAAAGATGAGTTGAATCAATTCCTTTGGTGTGCATAATTGCTAAGAAAGAGTTAATCTTTTGGTGATAATTCCATAGCAAAAGATTGATTTACTGAGGTGTGTTGAGCTTCATTTTATCCCTGTGATGACATAGAGAATTCTAGTAGAAGGTTCACCTAACAAAGTAAGAATGTATTTATGGTGGAAAGTTAGGGATTTTGAAAAGAATTTTATTTAGTTTTTTATCATTTAATCTCATTTGAATGATATCAAGTGTGAGAAAGAGCTAAGGGAGTGAAAAAGGTTCTTAGTGAGTTGTGTGTCAACCCTAACAATAGTATTCACATGTATTTTTTGGTTTTCCTATAAAACACTAGTTTTTAGATAGTGTTATCATGACTACACCAATTTTCATTAATGTTGTTGAGAATCCAAGGCCAAAATTCAAGAAAACATCCATACATATCTACTGTCACTGACAAAGATGGAGCATTCTCTTATGTTCTAATCAATATGATTCATTTTGAAGCTTTTTGCATCTATATTCACTCTTAGTTGAGTGAGTGCAATCATCTGAAGATGGAAGAGTTTAGGTACAATCATCTCTTGGGTGATGATTTTCAACTCAAACTAAAATATGCAAATGTGGAAGCAAAGGGTTTAGATGTGTTGAAGGGTTTCCCTAATTTTTTCTTTGAAGATGAATGGGTCAAAATTTCCCTGAGCTAGATTGATGAAGACATATTTTGGCTTGATCAACCCCACCTAATCACAAAGGAAGCCATCATGGTTGTGACTGGATTGTGCTCCTCTAAACCTGTGCCAAAAATGAAGGCCATGAAGAATGAAGTTATGAATCTTAATAGCACTAAATTCAACAAAATAACCCTAAATGTGGATGATATTTCTGACCTAAGGGTCTGGTATGCCATGATGGGCATTGCATATAAGGTTTACAATGAAAATAAAGAAGGTTTTTCCACCACCATCGCTATCTTCACTGTTCATCAAATGGTGAAGGAAGGAAAATTTTATGACCTTTGTGAGCTTTTAGGATAGCAATTATTAGAAAATTTGTAGAAAACCAAGGATTCATGCTATAATTTTTGGTATGGCACTTTGATTATTTGTATGATGTTCTATTTCTTGAGGGAAATTCCTGGATTGAAGAATGTGATCTAGAGATAGAATATTCATGTGCACATCAAATTAGGGATCACATGCGTAGCTTTCCAGATACTAAATAGTGTGACACAATGTTTTGGGGTTTCTTCAAAACATTTCAAAATGAAATGCGAAAGAGGGATAGATACCCTCAGAAGTTGTTGAAATATATAAGAATGAAATTACTTTTATGGTAGATAAAGATAATTGTTATAAGGAGGCTGGCAGGCTATTGTGAGGTCCTATTGCTTTAGTTAAAAATGTATCAAATATATCGATCGGGTAGTGTTTGAGGGTTGTATGAAATAAGAAACATCTCAACTAACTCTCATAGATTTTATGAATTGTGGAATAGTTGTAAATGAAACTTAAACTAAAAGGCTATTTAAACTAGAAAGCATAAAAGTATTAAGTTAGAAAGCATTAAATGATTAAACTAGAAAGCGTATAAATTATCTATCTAAAGAAATGCTTGCAATAAAATTGTAAAGTTTGAATGACAACAACTATCGACTAACATCTAACTATTAACAGAAAACAAACTTAACAACCTACAACCAATAACCAGAGTGGGTGCTCCGAAATTTCAAAGAAATAGAACTAAAGATTGTAAACTAAAACTACAACTTGTAGGAATAACTAACAGAGCTCGACTCATACAAACAATATTTATTCACATTTAACATATACAAAATGAAATTAATAGAATTAAAAACAAAGATACTTATCTATCCTATGAAATTCCCTCTAGTGGCCAACTCTCGGGTATGCCTATGATTAATTTAGATCACATGAACTTTTGTATCTTCAAAATGATTTTGTCCATGATAACTCCATTATACAAAACTAGTAACTTAGAATAAGACTAGAAAAGATTATTTTATTCATAGCAGAAAAAGTATAACATAGAGATATAGTTCAAAAATGCATTATAATAGCATAACGGTATCAATGTTTCTGGCAATTACATATATCTAATAAACTACTTAACAAAATCCTAGATTTTAGATAGTGGAGATCACCATTGAAAAAGTATTCTAACAGAATTTAAACTAACAAATAGATTGAAGTCCATAACATAAAGCATTTAAAAGGCTCGAAGAGGAGCCATAAATAGTTCAAATATAAAGTAACAAAAAGCATTAAAAGACTCGTTCCATTATGCACTTCCAAAATTTCTAGCACCTAGTATTTCAAAGCATTATCCTCAACTAGTTGAAGTCCTCAATTGGTTGAAGTCCTCTTTAAAGTCCACTCATATTGTGCATAATGAACTATACAAAGGTTGAATTCTATACCATAACATCAACGTTAGTCAACCAATTCCAATTGATTTAGGAAATAAAGATTATACATCTTTTTACAAAAAGTAAGCAATTATTAATCAATTAAAAATAAACAATTTGCAGGATAAAATTGATTAGGAGAAATAAGGGTATTTGGCTTATCATATTTATGAGGTTATTTATACCTCATCACACTCTCCCCCTCCTAGGCTTGAGTAGGCCCTCCTACTCTTTGTTGTGTCCTATGTCTTCAATTTCACATATTCTTGTTCAACTCCTCATACTTAGCACTGAGGTCATATGAATTTTCTACTTCTCTATCCCAAGCATCAATATTTCTAAGGAAACCCTCATTGAATCTAACCTTTTCTTTCCATGACTATAAATCTTAGAGTTCTAATTTATAGTAACATGCACTACAGGGGGTGGTGAAAGAAGTAGTGGAGGCCTATACCTCATTCCCATCCAGTTAGTCTTAAGTTGTTGCAGAATGTCTGCCAAGCCTCTGCTCTTTTGTAAAACAACTTAATATTAGTAGGTCAAATTACCTCTCTTTTTTAAGGTGCATGGGAAGAGGAGCGTACCTTTCTTCACAAGCATGCCATGCTTGTCCTATCAATTTTGGGCCCTAGACTTTAAAATGCTCAAAACATATCTAAAGGTTGTCATTGTACTTACATTTCACAGTTTCATTGATCTTAAAGCTTCCAAATTGTGCTTTAAAAGCAGAAGTTTTCCTATGGGAATGATGCCTATACCTCATTCCCATCTAGTTAGTCTTAAGTTGTTGCAAAATATTTGACAATGCTTCTACTCTTTTGTAAGACCACTTAATATTAGTAGGTGAAATTACCTCTCTTTTTAAGGTGCATGGGAAGAGGAGTGTACCTTTCTTCACAAGCATTCCAAGCTTGTCCTATCAATTTTGGGCCCTGGACTTTAAAATGCTCAAAACATATCTAAAGGTTGTCATTATACTTAGTTTTCATAGTTTCATTGATCTTAAAGCTTCCAAATTGTGCTTTAAAAGAAAAAGGTTTCCTATGAGGGTACCGCATTTGAAGTCCAATAATTTTTTCTACCTATAAATATTCTCTTTTCCTTTCTTGCCATTAAATCTGGTTTTTCATGGTAGACATAAATTCCCTAAGATGAACTTCACCGACAAAGAAATTAACAAAGAAATTTGTATATCTCTCCAAAAATAAATTGTGGATAAAGAATTCACACAACAAATCCTCTTGAGCAGGAGTTGATTCTTTGAATGTTTTCACATACTCTTTATCATCCAAAACATGTGGGAGATTGCAAGAAATTCTCAACAATTTCCATCTTAAAATTTTCTCATTCAAAAAAATGGAATACAATCTTGATGGTTTTCTATAGGCTAATAATAATTCGCCAATTTAACAAGAATCTGTTTTGGCTTGATAAATGAGTTTATTATGAATGAGGATGGGACAACTAATTAATGATGAAATTATTATGATGGAAAAATATCCATAATAATTTTAATTTATTATGATGGGAGATGGTAATGTAGGGCGTGGATTTTGAAGGTAATGGAAAAATTTAATAATGGGCATGTGTATGATGTTGGAAATATCAAAGCATTTGGAAAGGAAAGGAATTTACAAAAATTCTGGAGCATTGTTGGAAGATGTGGCTGGGACAAAGAACAAAAATTCTAGAGCATGCAAAGAGATGCAAACAAGATGAAAAAGTGAAGTGGAAAATTTTTGGAGCATCGCTAGAAGATGCAGCTGAAGTGAAAAGAAATTTTTGGAGCATCACTAAAATATATCATCAGAATGTAACAAGGAAAATTTTGAAGCATCACCAAAAGATGCAACCGGAGTAGCAAAAAAAAATTCGAAGCACTGCTAAAATATGTAGCTGGAGCAGCAACAAAAATTTTGGAGCCCCATTCAAAGATGCTACCAGAAGGAAGAAACAACCAAATTATAGAGCATCGTTGAAAGATGTAGCCAGAATGCAATAAGAAAATTTATGGAGCATCACCGAAAGATGCCATCAAAAGAAGAAAACAAAATGAAGGAATTTGGACTTAGATTTTCCAGAGCATTGTTAAAAGATATGTCAAACTGTAGGAACAAAACTAGGAATGACACCAGTCATGCACGCAATTTCTGGAGCACTGCAACAACCAACCCAATAATTTACATAGAATTGCAACAAAGATGCACCAAAATTTGTATTTGTTAAAACATGATGTCCTGCAAAAACATAAATGAATGTTGTCAAGTCCAAAGGATAAAAATTTAAAAGAAATGTCCAATAATTACAAATACATACACATGCATTTTTTTTAAAACTAGATGACAATTAATCTAAGCATTCCATTGGCTCTACCATAGCAAAGTCAATGCATTACACTTCTCCTTGCATTTCTACCATCCTTGCAAATTCCTCACTATTAACTAGTTTATGGTAGGTGCATAATCAATTTTTTTTGACTAATCGATTTCGAGTGTCACCATCAATGGGCTTGAACTATACTGCTCCATTTGAAAATACCTCAAAAATTTCATATGGACCCAGCCAATGAGTCCTCATTTTCCCCTGATGATCATTGTATCGAGAATTGAATAATAATACCCAATCCCCATTATCGAACTCTCTTTCCTTAATGTGTTTATCATGCCAAGCTTTTCGTTTTTGTTTAATTAACTCAATTTGGTGGATGACATATAAAGGAAGTTCATCTAACTCACTACGCTATAATAATCTTTCAACTTGGAATCATTTAAGATCTAATCCTAACTACATTGTTGTTCTCATGGTTTGGAGTTCAAATTCAATGGGTAGAATTGGTTTCTTCACAAAAACTATCTCATATGGACTAAAACTAGTGGTTGATTTCCAATTTTTGTTATAATCCCAAATAGCTTTAGGTAGTTTCCTAGCCTAGTCTTTCCTTCCTAATGAAACTATTTTTCTCAAAATATTCTCTAGCTCCCTGTTAGTGACTTCTACTTGACCATTTTCTTGAGGGTGATAGGGTGATGACTTCTTATGGCTTACCTAAAAAATGATGAATGAAGGCTAATAGAACTTTAGACATAAAATAGGGTCCTTGATCTATGACAATTGTTCTAGGGGCTCAAAATCTAAGAAAAAAATATTTATACAAGAAATCAACTACTTGTTCTTCCCTAGCAACTTTTAGAGCTTGAACTTCTACCTACTTGGTCAAATAATTAGTACAAACCAAAATATACTCTTTCCCTTGTGAAGGGAGGTCTATTGGACCGATAAAATCCAATCCCCACTTTTCAAATGGTTCAAGGACTACTTGGGGTTGCAGAGGCATTTCATTGGATGCAGTGGGTCTCCCTACTCTCTAGCATTCATCACAATGGTGAACACATTTCTTTACATCTTTATGCATAGAGGACCAATAATATCTTGCACCCAAAATCTTATGGGACGTCCTCTTGGAAAAATAATGGCCTCTAGAGGGGTCGTTATGGCAAGCTCTAAGGATGTTGTATGTTTCATATGCCCTAACATAACATCATAAAACCATATTAGGACTTCATCGAAATAGTATTCCATTAATCCATTTGAACATAACACTTTCTTAGACAAGACATTTCTTCTATTTTGATGTAAAATCTGGGGGCAACTCTAAAGTGGCCAAATAGTTGGTGATGTTAGTGAACTAAGGAGTTTTAATGGAGATGGAAAATAGATTTCATCGAGGAATTCATCCTATGCAGGAGCGCAATCTCCATCATCTTGTTTGATCTAAGATAAGAAATCTACAACTACGTTGAACTTCCATAGTTTGTCAACAATGATCACATTGAATTCTTTTAGAAGCAATAACCATCTGATTATCCTCCTGTTTACTACAGGCTTTTTCATTAGGTACTTTGTACTACAGCTAGAAATTCCTTCTCTATGGTGGTGTAATTTCGTTTAGTGGGGATCAAATTTTTACTAATTAAATATATAGCATACTTTCCCCCATTCTCATCTTCTTGACCCAAAAATGCTCCTATAGCATCATCAGAAGCATCTGCATAAATATGGAATGGAAGGTTCCAATTAGGTCCACGTAGGACAAGAGTAGAGATGAGTTTCTCCTTGATGATTTCAAATGATGATTGACACTCTAGTGTCCAAATAAAATCAACATTCTTTTGGAGAAGGGAAAACATAGGGGCTGCAATCTTGCTAAAAATTTCTATCAATATTTGATAGTATCCAACATGCCGTAAGAAACTTCTAACATCAGTTTGGGTCTTTGGGATCACAAGTTGTTGTATCACCTTGATTTTCTTAGGATCAACCTTTATCCCTTTAGCTGAAATGTGATGTCCCAACACTATCCCTTGTTCTACCATTATTAGGCATTTTTCATGACTCAGGGATAACCAATGGTCCTCACATTGCTTCAACACTCTATCCAAATTTTCAAGGATTTCATCAAAATTTGACCCATAAATAGTTAAATCATCCATGTAGACTGCCACACAATTGTTTAATAGTTCAGTGAATATTGCCAGGATAGCTCTCTGAAAAGTTGCAGGAACATTATATAGCCCAAAGGGAAGGACGAAATATGTGAACGTTCCCCAAGGGAATGTAAAATTTATTTTTCCCTGGTCTTCTGCTGCTACCTATATCTGGTAGCATCCAATGAATCTGTCCAAGAATTAGAAATACTTCCTTCTAGCTAAATTATCCAAAACTTGGTCTATAAATGGTAGAGGGAAGTAATCTTTATGGGTGGCTTTATTGAGTTCCCTATTGTCAACGCACACTCTCCACTTCCCATTTTTCTTTGGAACAACTACCAGAGGCGAAACCTATTTGTTATCAGATATGGGATAGATGAATCCTACTTGCAGTATTTTCTCAATTTTAGTTTTAACAATGTCCTTCAAAGCAAGATTGAGTCTTCGTTGTGGTTGACAAATAGGTCTAACATCCTTAGTATAAATGTGATGAGTACAAACACTAGGATGTATTCCTCTCATGTCTATATAATCCCAAGAAAAAACTTTAGATCTATTCACCAAGACATCAAACAATTTGTGCTCTTTTGGTTCTGTCAACTAGCTGTTGATATTCAAAGTTTTTCCTGGTAGTAACATGATGGTTTTGAACCTTGGATTGTTGGAGGTGATAGTGTAAAATTCTCTGGTCAAAGTGTTGAGAGGACAGCTATGTGATATGGTTCGATGAAGTTTGGCAATATTTTCAAAGAAATGATCCATTTTTGGAATGATATTAGTCAAAGGACAAGGTAATCCCATGAAGCTAGTGTAATCAAATTTAGTATGATCAACATTGATTGGATGCCCTAGAATCTATTCTATGTCTACCATTTCCTCATCACTTGAGTCCATGGTCAGATTTCCCATATTTTTTTCCAATTCATCTTCTATCTCTTCAGTATTTTGTTTAATGACTACCATAGCAAGTAAGACTAGATTCTCTTGTTCATTGGGACCATCTGGTTCATTAGCCCAAACTTTATGTTTAGTAGGTTTGGCGGGAGGATGTACATGAATACATGTTTTCTATTAGGACCATGTGAAATGGTCATTCCTCCCTCTCTACAGTCAATCTTGGCTACAACAGTAACTATCCATGGTCTTCCTAGGATTATAGGATAACTGTCTTTGGGTGTGAGGGACTGGATTATTTGAAAATCAATTGGATGCTCCCAACTGTTAACCTTAACAAGAAATTTTTTTATGAAACCTTTGGGAATAGCTATGGATTGATTCGCCATCTGCAACACTCTAGTTGTAGGATGTAAATCAATGAGTCCCAATTTTTCCATTACATCGACTGTCATTAGATTAATGGCTACTCCTAAGTCCATGAAATCTTCTTAAACTACAAACAACTATTCTAACCAGAAATCGTGGAGCACATCCCATATTTTCTCAAGGCGATGTCATCGCATGGAATGCAATGTTTGCAAGATATGCTGAAATAGATTCATTCTCACATCCTCATCGATAGAGCTGCGTAAATTTTGTAAGTTTAAACATGGGAATAGGTAGCATTCAAATGGTCAACTGAAAGATGAGGCTGCAAAAAGCAAAAGATAAAATACACAAAAACCAATGCAGCTACAATTATTTTATATACTGAGAATGATTATAGGAAGATGCTACCACAAAATTTGATAGAAAATTGTACATAACAAGTACATACACTTATTATTATAACACACCACCTTGTCTGGTCCTGGTTAGAAACTAGAAAAATTAAATCTACTAACACAAGTTAATAATTCTCTACAACAAAAAGAAGTTATCAATTACCCTTATTGTGATTACAGATTTATGGTAGGCTAGATTAATAATGCAAGCATCAATGCAAGCATTGGATTTGAATGGTAGGCTATATCAACAACTACCCATCAAATAAAATTCATAGAAATGTGATTGATTGACTAGCAATTCATACAAAATAAATGATAAATCAATCATTTTCTGAGCTATGATCTAAAATCCTACTCATGTGTTGTATGAAAGAGAAAATAAAACTATAGTTGAGATAAAAAAACATTTGATGCCGACTACAGTGGAAGAAGAAGATGGTGACCGATTCTACCTATATATGATGGCACCTTAAAAAGTATTTAGTTGACTAACACTTGTTTAGTGGGTTTAACGCCTGTCTAGTCTCCACACAAACCCCACAATTCTGACATGTTTAATATGTTATAGGATTTTTTAGTGCCTTAGTTAGAACTTTCAATGAATTGAATAGAAAATCACAATACATGCAGCAAATATTCTACTAATCAATGCAAGGAATGTGATTTACTCTTCTTCCACCCACACAAGCAATGTAAGACATATTTGATCAATGGAAAATGAGTGAATGAAGGAAGGTCATAGTTTTGTTTTCTTTTTTTTTCACACTATTTTCATAAGCTTGGATGCCCAGTAAACATGTCCTTAACTACTTGAGCAAACCGTTCTACAAAACAAAGCAGAACAAAGGTTGCAGGCTAATCAAATTGCAAACCAGAGCAAGAATTAACAACATTATGTAGGTAAGGACAACATCCAAGGGAAGCTACGCCAATAAAGACTAAAGGAGGAACCTTGCTTAGCAGGTCACTTCAATCACATCAAGAATGGTTTTAAAACATTATGCGGGCGATTCTAGGAAGGGAGTTGAAGACCCAAACAACAGTGTTTGTTTCTCTTTTTTCATTTTCTAAAGCAAGGATCAACAAAATAAGGCAATTCTTTTCAACTAACGTCAATCCATTTTTATTTTTGTAGTTTGAACAAGCATCGTGAAATACAAGAAAAATAATAGTTTAAGACATAGTAAGTGGATTCTAAAAAAGATTATGTAGGCACATATATTTCAAGAGAAGTAAAAAAAAAGATAGATGTTTCTATTTTATGTGATAGAAAGCAAGATGAAGTAACTACTTCCAAATATTAGCCAAATAGAAATGAAATGCATTAGTTCAAGCCCTCCTTCTAGCGCCAAATGTAAACACTAAATTCACACAAGATTCAAATGATGAACACAATGAGTATTGTTAGTCAATTTAAAACAAGTAAATCTAGCATTCCTATGAAATATTCAATCATGCTACCTATGCAAACAAGATAAAAGAACAATAACAACTAAATGAAAGCACATAAAAACATGATCAAACCCTATCCCATAGTGGGAGTGGTGCTCCTTTGATGTGAAAAGAATTCCCTTTCCCACCCCCTTGATAAGCTTCAGATGTGATGAAGATGCAAGTACCTATAGTGAGAATGTTAAGATTATGGATGATTGTGGATAGAAGTGGCTTTTATTTATAGGTTGAAGGGTTTGAAGAATGGAGAGATGGGAGGAATGTGGGACTAAGGATATTCAATAAGATTGTGACAATTGTCAAAAATCCAATGGGTGAAGTTGGAGCACATTTTGGAAAATGTGCATAGTTAATGCATGTGGTTGAAGATTTGAGAGGTGTAAGAGAGATTAATACATGTGTAAGAGGCATTAAATGAATATGGTTGAGATATTTTGGAGGGAAATTTTTTGTGTAAGAAAGTCAAATAAGTGCATTTAATGAAGGAATATTCCCTTAGAATATTCCTTTGTGAGGGAAAATGAGAAATTAGATAATTAAAAGAATTGATTTTCATGTGCAAGTGGGTGGGTTAGTCAGGGGTTTAGGTTTGACCAAGGTTGAGTCAAAATCTAGAGAATGGGTAATGGTGATTAGGGATTAATTAATCTAGATTAATTAACTTAAAGGGATTAGGGGATTTGACATTTGATTTAATTAGTTTGATTTATTAAATCAGATGAGAGGAATTTTAGGAATTTAATTAAATAAATTGATTTATTTAATCAAATATGTTGCACATTAGTGAATTAATCGAATAAATTGCTTTGTTTGATTAACAGATGAAATTATGTTAATTCGAGTGTCTATATTTTACCCCCCTCTTTGAAGAAATTTACCAGTTGCATTGGTTCAAAGAATGATGTTGTCGAGATCGAAATTCAAAAATTTCCTAATTTTTTTGAATGCCCCAATGTTTCCCTAGCAAAAAGAATTATGTTGGTACACTGCCCCCTCAAGAGATAGGGCAAAAATTTTGATTTGACGGTTGATCTCATGACAAAGAGGTTCAAAATGGATGTATGGATCATTAGAATAATAGATCTATATGATAATGATGATGCAAATGAGATGAATGATGTTTCCTATTATGATGATATATATGAGTATGCAAGATGGCTATGTTGAGGTTTTATGAATGCAGGATGGATGCATGTCATGTTAGCATGAAAGAGGATAGAATAATGAGAGGGATCAACCCTTGATTCCACGAAGATGCAGAAGTCCAAAAAGTCTATTAGTTGTCGAGACTTTAGTAGATATGTGTTATAATGGAATCAAACTACGTGGTATCTATGTGTATAATGTAGGCGAGGCTAATCTTTGATCAGCCCTCGAGGCCCCTAGGATAGGTCTTTTAGGTTAGGTTCTTGGTTGAAACTCAAAAAATCCCTATACATTCAAATATATAAAAAAAAATAACCCTAAACATTCAAATATCAGAAAACAAAAAAACATTTGAAAATTTAGAAAACAAAAATAAAAATTAGAAAACATTCAAAAGACCTAAACAACATAAAATATCTTAGAAAACCCTAAACAACCTCAAACTAATAAAAAACCAAAACATTCACATAAACTTTCAAAAATACCAAAAACAACCTCAAAACATTTTCAAAATACCAAAAAAATTGAAATATTACAACAAATCCAAAACCATCCACTCCATTTCACCCGCAATAAACCTTCATCCATAATAAATCAATCATCACTTTCAACCTTTGGAAAAACAAATAAAAATCAAGTATCGCAAGTTGTAAAGTGAAAACTTAAGTATCAAAATCTAAAGTCTAGATCATAGGTAAATGTGTCAGTGAAGTTTGTATCAATGGATTGTCATAAACCTCATCCTAAATCACATTTGATCAACATGTCCTAGGATGCATCCTTCCTATGACGGACATCAGTATCAGAAATCACCTTAGCTAAAATAAAATTGAAAGAGATATAGATGACACTGACTATTTTTCTTTGATCTTTTCTTCTAATTTATCTTAATGATCCATTCTGAGGACCTCTCGATGATGTCTATCAAAATGATTTAGAGAGAAAGGAATGGGACATCGATCATTAAATGTGCTTGTGGGTATTC
Source organism: Sequoia sempervirens (assembly GCA_007258455.2). Taxonomy (NCBI): domain Eukaryota; kingdom Viridiplantae; phylum Streptophyta; class Pinopsida; order Cupressales; family Cupressaceae; genus Sequoia; species Sequoia sempervirens. The sequence continues at coordinate 210,669,883 of VDFB02270651.1, read as the reverse complement.
TTGTAAAATAATCTTGGCACATACTTGCTTAGTTTTGTGTAGGGAGGTTGATTGGAGTACATGTTGACTATTGTGTAGGCTTTGGTCCAATATATTTTGAACTACTAAACTACATTCCAATGAGGTTTTTGTATGTCAAGGTGTGAACAAGGATTATCCTATCTATTTGCAGAGTCAAATTCCATTACACTAGATACAACAACATCCTAGTTATTAATACCTTGATGCATTGTGTCTATGTGTTATATTAAAAATAAGGAATGACAAAAAATCCCAAATCCCAAGATATGAGAAAATCGTCATCATCATGCATTTATCATCACCATCTCTAATAAAGTCTTGGTGGATCATAGACTTGTTGGAATTTTTGAATCAATCATCAAAATCAATGGTCAAATCATTCATCTCATTCTTCAATCTTCTCTCTGTGCTAACTTGGTATCATGATAGTCAACAAAAACATCATCAATGCATCCATCTTTCATCCAAAAATCATCAGTATGCATAAATCTTGCATAATTAGAGAATATCATAATACAAAAAACATATTTCACTGCAACATCATTATCATTTAAGTTGTGCTAAATAATATAGTTTTGTTATTCTAATCATCTTAAATCGTTGCACACATATCATAAACATACATCAAATTATCATATCATAAGCATGCGAACATCTGCATAATACATGCATACATCATCTCACAAATTGCATAGAAAACTACACAAAAAGAAGTGCATCCATTCATTATGTTGCATCCATACATGATCATAACATATAAGAATATCACATCATATCAACATCATATGCATCCATACATTCATACACATGAAATAGAGAACACATAAATCATCTTGTATATATATAAAAAAATTACTATCATAATACAATATATGAGTCAGTGTTTGTATATCAATCAAAAGTACAATATCCATGAGGCTATCAAAAAGGAGTCCATGAATGTATATTTGTATAAAGAATCAGGCAATAATCAAAAAGTGTCTATACAAGCAAGTTAGCCCTGATGACTACTCCCCTCCCCAGGCTATCTCTCTAGCCAATCCTCAACCCAGAGATTTGCTCCACTCCTCTGTGAATAATTGGTCTTCCTAATCGCCATAGGGACATCCTAATAATAATGCATACAATAATATGTAACCTTGGTCATGGCCTTTCTGTAAAAAAATAGACATAAACTATATGTCCCTTTGTTGTACTTGTCATAGACTCTAATTGCTTGAGTTGCTCGACCTCCTGTGCCAATTGCATATCTGAGATATGTGTGAGTTGATGCTCCTAATCCCTCTCAGTTGTGACTCCCTATACCTATTGTCAAGCCTAGTCTCTCTCAGCTGTGATAACCAATATCTACTGTCGAGCCTAATCTCACTTAGTCGTAACCACTTGAAGCTATTGTTGTAACTCCTGAATTTTTGGATCACGGGGATTTGGCCCCAATGGTGGTTGTTGTGGTGGTTGTTGTATTGGTGGCTACTAAGGTGGTTGTTGATGCAATGGTGGTGCACCTAGGACCTATCTATCATGTTGTTGGCCATCTTGGCCATCTTGTCCTCTGCCCCAACCCTTTGGCCCTCCTCCATGTCCATTTTGTGACTACCCTTGACCTTTGCCTAGACCCCTCCCTCTTGGCCTCCCTCATGGAGGTATACCTATCAGATCTGTCAGTCTGGGAGGGGGTACAAACCATGAATCATATGCAAGCATGGTATGTGAATTTTCTTGTCCCTAATCATAGGCCCATGGCCTCACAACCAACTATCTAAAGCCCTCAACAACCTCATGGGTTGGGATCATATGTCCCCATGTAGTCTCTTGGGCTAACATGGAAAAAATGTCTATATATGCATCATCAAGCCTATCCTATCTCTCGCCAAACTGTCTAGAAACCCTATCAGATAGGTACCTCTCTATCATGGTATGCTCTCAACCTTGCATATATTAGGTCTGCCAAGCAAAGAACAATTGTTGAACATGATCATCATACCATGTTGGCATTTGAAGCCATGGTATCCATCAAAATATTATCATATCATCAATCACTCTCCTCTAATAAGGAATGTCGAGCTTCCCAGTGTGTTGCAAAGTGATGGGGCCTTTGTACTGCCAAACAACTAGATCATCTGGCTCCACATATGCCATATGAACAATCAGTCAGAGCACATCAATTTGCTTCAAGGCCCATATGTGAAGAAGGGTGACCCTTGTACCAATCACTTTCCCATCACAATACACGAAGTCATGCATATCATGGTAAATAGAGGCTAGTATCACTGGTCCCCATGCATACTGGGTCCTACTGAAAAGAATTATGTGCCAATCCATCCCCCATCCTGGACTAAATCCCCTACCTTGTCGATCTAGGGAAACCAACCTTGAAATCTCTACCGTGATGATCAATCTGAAATTTGACAACCGATCGTTGTACATCTCAAGGTCAATTTGGGAGTTGAACAGGACAATGGAATCCTAGTCACAAACCTCATGGTAGGAATCACATCCTACATCAGTGTCATAAATCACATGCTCACCATGTATTGACAATCGCAAAATCTACCATACATCCTCCATTGTCATTGTCGCCTCACTAGTGGGTAAGTGGAACGATGAGGCCTCACTATGTCATTGCTCACATAACATTGTCGTCATTGCCAAATGGGTCTGCACAATGGGAATGTAGGCAACATACCACAAACCAATCTCTCCCAGGTGCTCCTACTGAAGCTTAGACAAATCATTAAGTCTGGACAACATTGTCGACTGGTGCTCGCGAGACATCAAAGGTTGGATAACCTCTTACACCCACAAAGTGCATGATGTCAAAATATACAAAAGTTGGCTAAGTTTGGAGTTTTTATCCCCCAAAATGACAAAAGCTTCACTATTTATGAAACTGTTGCTATTTATGAAAATTTCGCTATAATTCAAATTCCAAACAACGACGCTCTATGCATTCAAATTGCAAATCACGACTAGTGTCGCTCATCAAAACTGTCGCTCTTTGAAATTTGCAAACCCTAATTCTAAATTTCAAATTGGGTGAGTTCATCACTATTTACACCCACATCGTGATTTGTGATCAGGAAAACCTAATTCCAAATCATGACATGCATCACACATTACAATAGTGTCACTAAAATTGAAAATAGTGTCACCGATTCTAAAATTAGTGTCACTATATAGCGACGTCGCCTAAACTCAAATTTCAAAATGCAATAAATGTACTCAAAATTCAAAATGCAAGTCAAGTTTCAAATTGCATACCAGTGGCCCTATGCCTGGAGGCCTCTAGTACTCTTGAACTCGGTCAAAAATGTGTCGTGGGAGCACTCGTTGTGTCATTTTGTTAGGAGGTCAGAGCTCAAATTGTAAGGATTCTCTAAGGTGTGAATGCACAAATGAATTGAAAGTGGCCCTTCTTCACCTATTTAAGCCTAAAATTTAGGGTTTTTTGACCTAATTTCAGCCAAAAGCTTGGGTTTTTCACCATTTTCACCAATCTTGCCAAACTGAAGCTTATTTGGCACTTTTTTCTGCATTTTTGGCATTTTTTTGCATCCCAAAGCCTTTTCGGACCCTTGAGGTATCATTTTACCTTTGTCGAGTTCTAAATCAACCCAAAATTCAAAATTTTTGCCCAATTTCTTGAGGGGGTAGGGAACTAGCTTATTCCTCCCACTAAGGAAACAATGGGGCATCTTAAAAAATTAGATTTTTTTTTTTTTTTTTATTTAAGTAGCGATTTTTAATCTGAAGAGCGATAGTCTTTGAATCAACATAGCAAGTACCTCACTTCAAAGAGGGGCAAAATGTAGACACTAAAAAATGTCCTAAATGATATCATGCACTCAAATCAAGTATATTAACATCATTTCCTCCTAAAACCCATCCTCTTTTCACTTAATTAATTAAATAGCCTGCTATTTAATTAATTGCATCATTTGCATCTATTAACCTAATTAATTTAGCCAAGTTAATTCACCCCCTTTCATGCTAACATTTCGTCCTATTAAATTAAATAAATCAAACTATTTAATTTATATCCCTAAGTATTCTTATTTAATTAAATAACCCTAAGTTATTTAATTAAATATCATTTTGAACACCTTTTTCCCTCTTCATTAAATCATTTATTTAATGAATATCATAAAACTCCCCAAATTATATAATTAACATTGATTTAATTATCAATTACTAATAAATCTAATTCCCCCCACTTGCAAGGGAATATTCCTCCTTTGCACATTCCTCCAAAAGGAATATTCCCATGGAACATTGCTTCCTCTTTTGCACATTAAAACTTTGTTCTAATTGCTAAATATCTATTTTCCCTCACCCGCACAAGAATATTCTCTCTCCTCACTCATTTGAAAAAGGATAATATTCCTTTTCTGTGATACACTTACTTGACTTCTTGTGCAATTTAACTTATGACTTTTTCAAGTTAAAAATGTGTTTTTTTGGATAAAGGTGAACCCTTAATTAAATCTCATCATTGATTCTCACCTCTTGATGAGAATCCATCATCCATGTCTCCAACTTCCTCCATCCTTGACCATTGATTAACCTTTTGATCTCAACCCTCCATTTCTCATTTGCTTTCCTATAAATAGATCACTATTTGGAGACAAATGGATCCATCTTTTAACATCAAACTTATGTTGTTAAAATCACTCTTACTTGCACTCATATTTAGCATAATTTTAGCTTATTTTAATTGCATCATATTAGCTTAGTTTCCATTAATGGCTTCCATGATAACATAGATGCATCTATTTAGCTTATTTGGTAATTAGGGTTTGAATCTTTTTAGCTTAGAATCCATTTATTAGTTTTTCACTCACCCATATCAATCATCTTAGCATAGATCATGTTAAAATAGCTTGCATCATGTTCATTTATCTTTAAATCATGTTTCATCACACATCTTATAATGATTTCATCAGTTTTCTTCAATAAAAGTGATTGAAACAAGTTCATTATCCAAAGGATTGGGAAAGGGTCACCATTCCACATCAACACAACACCACTCCCCCAATAGGATAAGTTTTAATGGATTAGATTAGAGGTTTATCAAGCTTTCGTATTTTAATATGCTAGTTTCAATGGCTTCTTGTCTTTGTTAAAATTGAACGATCTCTATTGGGATTGACATTTAGTGGCACATATATGCTTTGTATCCTCATGGATCAAGTGTAGTCATCCCATACTAATTCATCAGGCACAGTGGGAAATGGAGAGTTTGTGACTGATTAAAAGGAGTTAAATGTTGCCACAAGGAAAGATCACTTCCCATTGCCATTTATTGACCAAGTTCTTGATTCTTTGGTAGGAAAGAAATATTTTTCATTTCTTGATGGCTTCAGTGGTTATAACCAGATCAAGATTGCACCAGAATATCAAGATAAGACCACATTTACCTGCCCCTGGGGAACCTATGCATATTTTGTATTACATTTTGGTTTGTATAATGCTCTAGCTACCTTTCAAAGAGCAGTACTCAACATATTTATTTTTTTTCACATAATAGCATGGAGATATACATGGACAACTTCACCACTTATAGTGAAATTTACGAGGAAGCTCTCAATAACATATAGAAAGTGTTAAAAGGGTGTAAGGAACGCAATCTATCACTCAATGATGAGAAGGATTTCATGATGATGGCATAAGGAATTGTGTTAGGACACTTTATATCTAGCAAAGGAATACAAGTTGACCCAAAGAAGATTAAAATTATATCTACCCTACCCATACCATAGAAACAAAGAGATGTACAAAGCTTCCTTGGACATGTAGGTTATTATAGGTGATTCATCCAAGATTTTAGCAAAATTGTTGCACCTTTGTTTATTTTTTTGATAAAGTAAAGTGAGTTAAATGATTGGACTAAAAACTGTCAGAGTTCATTTCAGAAATTAAAAGCAACTCTAACTCATGCACCAATTTTAAGAGTTCCAAATTGGACATTGCCATTTCACATACACACTGATGCATCAAAAAATTTCATTGAAGTATTCCTAGCCTAGAAAGAGGGGAATAAAGAATATGCAATATACTATATGAGCAAAAACCTCCAAGGAGAAAAGTTAAACTACACTACAAGTGATAGAAAAAGGAATGCTTGCAATTGTCTATTCCATTAACAATTTCAGACACTACATTATTCGCTATCAAGTGTAAATATACATACATATCATACAACCATTAGATACTTGATGAATAAACCAACAGTAGGTGGAATACTTGTAAGGTGGTTGATGTTACTACATGAATTTGACATAATAATAGTTGACAAACCCGAAAAGGCTAATGTGGTTGCTGAATTTCTTTCTAGATTGCTTACCCAATCAACATAAGGAATGGTTGATGATTCTTTTCTTGATGAGCATCTATTTTCTCTAAATGTACACACTTAATGGTTTTCTGATATAGCTAACTATTTGGTGACAGGGCAGATTCCTAGTTATTTTTCTCCAAGAGAGAAAAGATAGTCCACAAATGCTTCCCTTATTCTTGGATTTCTGAATTTTTATTTTACATTGGGCCAGATAACATTATGAGAAGATGACTCAGGGAGGATGAAGTGTTTGATATATTGAATGCATGCCATGATGAACCCTTTGGTGGAAATTTTGTAGGCAAGAGAAGAACCTTCAAAATCTTGACAACAGGATATTACTAACCAACCCTATATAAAAAATATGTTAAGTATACTAAAAGTTGTGACTAATGCAAGAGAATGGGGAGACCCACATGAAGTGATGAAATTCCTTTACATCCCCAGCTAGCACTAGCTCCTTTTGATAAATGGGGGGATATATTTTAGAGGTAAAAGCATTTCTATTTTCCATATATGAAAATGTAGCAAAATTTTTGTATGAGGAGATCTTCACTAGGTATGGTGTGCCTAAGGAGATAGTGAATGATCAAGGACCAAAATTCACATCATTCCTAATTTCCAAATTGGTAGAGGAGTATCGGATTAGGAACAATAAATCTACCCCATACCATCCTCAAGCTAATGGTCAAGTAGAAGTCACCAACAATGAGATTGAAAATATATTGAAAAAAAATTGCAGCTTCATAGGAGAGATTGGGTATCTAGATTACCAAAAGTTTTTTGGGAATATAGAACCACATGGAAGACAACTATAGGTTTTACCCCTTATGAACTGGTTTATGGAAAAGAAATAGTATTGCCTATTCAATTTGAATATAAAACATTGAGGACAACAATAGACTTGGGCATGGATTTAATAGAGGCACAAAAGGAAAGGTTACATTATTTGAATGGATTGGATGAGATATGCATGGAAGCAATCCATCATAAAAAGGTCATACAACAACAGCAAATGAAATGGCATGATCAGTACATAAAGATAAAATAATTCACTAAAGGAGATTGGGCACTGCTATATGGCTCAAGGTATAAATATTGCAAGGGAAAATTCCAATCTAGGTGGTTGGGCCCTTATGAAATTAGCAAGGTTTTCCCAAATGGAGCAGTATAGTTTCATACCATTGATGCAACTCAGTTCTCACTTCTTGTTAATGGAGACAGATTGAAGTTATATAAAAAACCAATGCAACATGATAACTTCATATTTTCATTGATCTAGCAATATAGTGCTCACAGTGAACCTAAAATAGAAACTAATTCACAAATTCCTACATCAGTACTATGGGACATACCCAACACGTCTAGTGATCTAGAGGTTGAGTTACACAACTCAACCCCTGAAATCACCCAAGCATAATTTCTCATGCTTTAAACACCACATGCACACACAACACATTCTTCATGCACACATTGCATGGTTATAATGATACTTAGGGTATCTTCAAAAGGACCTGCTAACAATATTCACAAGGGAGCTTTAATCCCGTAGGGACCTATAGCTTCACACTACCCACATTTTGATTGAGACCTGACACTGTAGGAGCCCATAGCAACGTTCAATGACTGAAAGACTACTCAACTCATTTGATGCCATATTTATTGCAAGGTTATGCACATTTATTTCCAAAATATCCACATATTTTATCCATCAATTCATGCTATGTATATCACGACATAATTGCTTTATTTCCTGTGATTCATTTCAAATCTTTGAAGCTTTCAAATTTCCAGCTCACATATGTCTAATCGTATCCACTTGCCATTCAAGATACTCATTACCTTGTAGTTAATATATGTCCCATCAAATCAATAACCACATATGTTCTTTTACTTTCCATAAGCCACCGATGGTTAATTTTGCATTAGATTACTTGAGGTATACTATTATGATTATTCAAGTTTTCTTTAAACATTTTATGCACTTTTCATTTAAATTCCATGCATGTGAAATATTAAATTATTCATTGCCATCAACTCACGTTTATTCCACCTCCAAATCATCACTGTGAAGTGAGTTCACTTCACCAATTAAGTTGGGGGGAGGGTACACTTACTCTATCTCTTCGCCAGTCTTTTTTGAATTTTCCACCCTAAATCAAATTTAATGAAAATAATGACATGCAAAGCCCTAAGTCATATTTTATTTTTATTACTATTTCCATTGCCATTTTTGCAATTCCTAAAACTTGAAACCCTATAGAATTTGTGAGAACTTTATCTTGGTTTGTACTAGAGCTAAATTTTGGGAGGAATTTGCAGTTACAGTGTGGTGTGGTAGTAACAATATATATGGAAACTAGGGTTTTGAATTCATAAGAGAAGTTGAAGGTGGTAGGCAGAGATTGAGTTGAATCTTTAGAGCTAAATTTGGTATACTGAGTAGTAAAGGGAACTAAGATGGGAGGAGATGTCATAAGGAGAGAGCCAATAGTTCATCAATAGATTTTGGAGGATGTAGTTGTCCTTCCTATATTCACAAGGGTTGGATGGCTCGAGTATTTTCTGAAATTAACAAAGTATAGTGATGATTTAATGAGAGGATTTGCAAAAACTCTCCAATACGATGAAGTCATGATAAAAGGACTTTATGTGGATGCTTCAGAGACCACCATTTCTCAAGTGACCAGGTTACCAAGGACAAGAGCAGAATGTCTAGCTCAATCTAATGGAGTCGCAACTCGGGAGGAATTTTGTACAAGAGGAGAGGAATTAGATTCCCCATCACAAGATATGAAAAGAATGTCTCTCCATTGGTTATGGGCAAGGTGTACCTCTTATGTTGTTAGATATATTACATGCAATGGTAGACAAAATATTTTATATACTGCCCATTTTAAGTTGTTAAGAAATCTTAGGCATAATAGGATAATCAACGTACCCAATTTCCTATACCACTTGTTGAGCATAATGGCTTCAGAATACCAGAAAAGACAATCCAATACTTCCCTTTCTCACCATTGCTTAGTTACCCTGTTGATAAAAAGAATCCTAAGAATTCAATACCCACAAGTAAGGTGGGAGGATTTTAGGGCTGAGGAATGTAAGGATATCAATAGTTTATTGGTAGTACCTGGGGATATAGGAAATCAAAATGAACCCAAAAATGAGCCTAGAGAGGAAAAGCCTCATAATTCTCATGTGGCCTCACCTACCGACAGCCAAGGCGAATATGAAGAACCTGAAGAGCCAAAGTCCAATTCATTTAAAAATGAGGAGTTAGCTTCTTCTTCTAAGCCATAGAATTCTAAAAGTAGGAGAAGTAGTATATCCACCACTTCCACACCCTCTAAACTAGAGGAAGAGGTTTCAAAAGGAAAGAGGGTTGCTCAAAAGCAGAAAAAAGAAAATACCCCAAAAAAGAAGAAGGGTATTAAAAAGGAAAAGAGGAAAGTTGAAGAAGAGATAATTACAACTAGACGTTCTAGTAGGATCAAGCAATAAAATGATGCAAAGGAAGGTATAGGGGAACCTAAGGGAGAAGAGGAGAGTAGAGAACAACTCTAGGGAAATCAACACCAGCAAGGAAAACAACAAGAGAATGTTATGGTTGTAGAGACTGATTTTGAACTAGGAGGGGATGCCCCTAATGATATGAATGCACCTATGAAAAAGAGAAGGTATGTGATGATGAATTTTGATTCTAAATTAGAAGATTTATTTACTACAAAGAAATTGAGAACAAAAGTTCTAGATATCCCCATATGTGGAGATTATGGAGGGAATGGGCAGCTTGAAGATAGAGAAGAAGTTTACCTTGAGGAGAGAAATATGAGGCAAGAACTCTAGGAAGCACTAGATAGAATTAAACACCTAGAGGAGTTGGTGAAAAACTATGAGCAAAAGGATAAAGGGAAGTAAAAATGTAGGAGATGGGGGGGAAATTATAGTTGTATGGTCATGGTGCTAAGTTATATTTTCTGGCACAATTGGCTATCACTAGGACAAGGGACAAAGAACTAGCCATCCCAAGTGTGAGACCCCCTCCTCTTAAAACTCCTGGTTATCACACAACTTTCTCTCTAGGCTAAAAATTGTGGAGTGTAACTAATGAGCTTGCAAGGGAAAAATAAAAATGGAAGAAGGAAAAGGAAAGATAGATGCAAGGATTGGAAAAGAAAGAAATGGAATTGAATAAGTCGGCAGTCTGATTGGAAGAAGTTGCAGATAAGGCTGGACAAATTATCAAGTGTAGGCCTCCACCCAGGACTTATGCATTGTTTCTACAAGAAATGTTCTTGTGTTTTCATTTCAATATATTAATTAGCAAACAATTTTCTACCATGAGTCAACTGGATGAGTTTTTTAAATTTTTTAAAACCTCCACATTTGAAGACCAAGATCAATTATGTGAATTTTATCTGCACAATTATGTGATTCTTGATGAAAAAAAATGGAACTCCTTAAAGTTTGTGGGGGATCTTCAAGTTAGGGCACTTATCTCTTACTACAGGAATGAACAACTTAGAGGAGAAATTATGGAAGAACATGATGAGAAAGAGAAATATATTGCACTTTCGGTAAGAAGAGAGGCTAAGGATTCCTAGAAGCAATTATTGATGAGTGGATGAAACTTCTTGGGCATAAAAGAGTTGGCAAGACAATAATGAAACTCTGGAAGGAAGACTATGAAAGAATGAAAGTGATAGTTGTAGATATTGTAAAACAATGTTATAAGTATGTGCAAAACTGATGGAATGAACTAACCCCTGAATTGCAAAAGAAGGAGCCACATTCTATGTACAACTTTACTACTATGCTCTAGAGTGTGCATAAATATATAGAAACCGGTATTAATAAAGGAGTTCATTAGATACCCCTCACATTTCAACCACCTATTCTCCTTTGTCCAATTCCAAATGGGACTAGAGATAAAAGTGATGAATGTGAAAGGGAAGGGGCTACCAGAATGAGGTAGCTTAAATAGCATACCAAGGTTTTTATCTACAATAGGATCAAGTTGCTAGTACAGTCATGGACCTAAGAAAAATTTCTCTATAGTATAATCAAGACCCTTAGTATTCTGCTTGGAGACAAGCAAAAAGTTAAGTTGGGGGGAAATGATAGGTCTATATAATAGCTTCTTTTATGTTGGTTTTACGCAGAATTTAAGATACTTTTCAACATACTTTCTAAACAATATTTCATATCATACTATCCTTTTTATATCCATTATGCATACCTAGACCCAAAAACATGGTGATGGAATTATGGTTTAATATATTAGCATTAAATGGTTTATATGAATATGTGTATGGGAATGTTGATGGAATGTTATGTTTAATTATGATGGTTATCCTTGTGTATGTGTTTTGTGAAACTAACTTGTTTGCAGCTAAAGAAGGAACCATGATACACAATAGTTGCAGGATGAACTTGTAGCGAAAGGGTCGTTGGACACTGAAACAAGGGAAACTACAAAAACAGTTGAATGTGATGATCACTGGTTGAAGGAAATTAATGAAGATAGAATGAGCATTATTATAATCAGTTAATAAACATTGAAGAAGAGGTCTTTCTTACATAGAACTTTGATTAATGGGCATATGATTTCATGCATTTGGATTTGATAGAGTTCTAGTTTTGATAGGATTCTCCTTCTTTTTTAGTTGTAGGTTGAATTTAATTCCAAGTCTTAAATCCACGCTTTAGATATTTGGAGTGGAGTTAATGATTTCAGTTAAGTTGTTGCTTTCAATAAATATTCCCTCAGTTTGTATATAACTATCAGATGAATCCATAGTTTAGTCAGTTGGTTTTTTGTAGTATTATGTTATATGTTATTTTCTATTTTAAAAATGAATCTATAGAATGATTAAGTATGATTTATGCAAGAATATTTTTTATTCTTTCATCTTATGCAATAAATGGAGATTAATTCATGGAATACATGAAATCTATTAGTTAGATTGAGTTCAGTTAAGTGGGAACAGTTACTTGAGCAGGCCACTCAAGACATTGTTCTTCACTTCACCTTTTTAGATATTTGTTTCTGGTAATAGTTGTTATTAGTTTATTATTATTCATAAATCATATGCAAGTTAATTGAGATTGCATTTCTTTCTTATTATGAATGAATGCTTAGGAACATGCATGTAATGATTATTAGTAACACTCTGGAGGATATTTCAGTTGAGTCAGTAGTCTTTATCAAGTTTTCATTTAACATAGTTTCATTTCATTAGGAAAATTTAACTCACATCCTTTACTATAGGTACTCGTAGCAACTAGTTTCATTTTATACTTTTATTGTTTTGCAACTTTGTGAAATTCCAGCAATTAGAATGACTTTCGTAGGATAGTTTAAGTAGTTTAAGTCCACGAAGGCATATATAATGATGCACCATCATAAGCTTACGTACCTTGGTTGATGATTTAATGTAGTCTTAAGTAGTTTCAAGTGGACTGTTCAGTTAGTTGGCCCTCTAAATTGAGTGGATTCCACCAAGTTTACAAAACATTAGCTTAGACTCCATAGTACCCTCTAGATGTATGGTGGAAAACTTAATTGCTTCATCTTTGGTCATTAGTCTGAGGGAAAGGTATATGTCTAGATTATGTACCAATGCAAGATCTAAGCATCTATTAGATCCAACATAGGAAAAGAGTGTCAAGTTCTCAAAATCTTGTTGCACATCTCTATGAAGGGATTATAACCTAGGATTAATTTTGAAACATTTAGGTACTTATTCATGGTCATTTGATTGGCAAGTGACATTTCACTTCATATCTCATTAGGAAGAGCTCTATATTCTACATGAAAAGCCTTAATATCATCAAACAATGAGTTTTTGGCTTCATTTCTTGGAGCATCTACCTCCTTAAATTTAGAAAGGTAGGTTAGGTTAGTATTAAGAAGCTAAAAGAATAATAGTCTTTTGCATGTGGGTCTGAGTGGCATCCAAATGATTACCCTAAAAAAACTTGCTTTGAATGTTGGTTGTCTAGGTATATTCATATTATTTTCTATCTTGTGAATAGATTATTTCATCATATCAATCATTAAATCAAACTTTCTCTTGGCTTGACCATCTATGATTTCATCTATTTTAATTTTACTCACACTTTCTACTATATTGTTATTACTCAAAAATGGATTTTGTAGTCCAGGTGATTGAGTCTTTCTACTCTTTGTAAATCATCTTTGTTTCCTAATCTCCCTCAAGTGGTATCTATTTTCTCTATCATTGTGATCCGTAAAAATAAAGAAATGGAAAGTTGAACTCTAAATACACAAGTTGGTAAGATCACTATCTTTAATACCATTGTAATCTCCCAAGCAAAAATAATAATATAAATTTGATTAGTAACCTTCTACAATCACTTACTATGTGAGTGAAAATACTAGTAGCCCTAATATTCACTCAAATCATAGGCAACTTAGATTAAAATTACTATTTATGCATCAAGAATATCATGACATTTTAAACAATAAATTATAAAAATAACTTTTGATCTCTTGTTATATACTGAAAATAATAATAATAGGTGTACATCTCAATCTTTACAATGAGATAAACAAAGATAGATAAGAACTACTTCACACGCACAAATATATAAACATGAGGTAAATAAAAAAAATTAAAATGTAAGAACATATTGTTGGGAAAAGAAACCCAACTGTAGTGGGAAAAGATTGAAAACATGCACAGCTCGAAGGAGACAAAAATATTTATATATATTCGATTTTCTATTTCATCAAAAGGATTACATTCAAAAATTTACTGACAAAAACTCAGAGCAAAAGCTCTGTACATGCTTCATACAAAAATTGTGCTAGTTCTATAGCATCTTCCTTTTGTGTGCTACTGTTGTGTGCTAGAAACATTCTAGAGCACTGGAGCACTATTAATGTCCTCTGCTTCCGCAAGTTCTCCTGAACTTTCACTTCTATAGTTCTGTTGAACATTCTTTCTTTCTATTGCTGCTGCAAAAACTTTTTGTCTCTGTCTCCTTCTCACTTACAGCTCCAAAAACATGCAATTCTTCTTTTTTCTTTTGTTGCCTTTCCAAAAACTGGCACCCAATTCAAATTCAAGCACCACAATTAATTTGATGTTGTCTAGCAAGGTGGTCAGACATGACTAGGGGGAAACTGCCCAAATTTGGTTTCATCTGATGGTGCAATAAATGCACTTTCTCGTTGTTGCTCAGGATTAATTATTCCAACACTCCCCCTTAATCCTGAGCCATTCTTCCCTTCATTATCATTTGAAACTTTTGGCGCAAAAAATTCAGAGCAAAGTTTCCAGTGCAAGAGTTTCAAATGTTTTTCATCATTCTGCAAAACTTCCAGAGGAACAGACCAAAAGTTCTAAAGCATCAGCGCAAAGTTTCTGGAGCAAGCCTGTGTGCATCTATTCTACATTTTGGAACCTTCTTTTGAAGTTCTGGAGCATCTGTCCTTTTCTATGTTTTCTAGAACCAAAGTTCCGAAGCATATGCACTTTTTTGTGCTATGCTTTTCTGTGTCTTCCAAAACCAATGTTCTGGAGCATATGCGCTTTTTTGTGCTGTGCTTTTCTATGTTTTCCAGAACCAAAGTTTTGGAGCATATGCGCTTTTCTGATTTTTCCAGAACCAAAGTTCTGGAGCATTTTTGCATACCAAGCCTATTCCTTAGGCATTCAAAGGATTCTTTTGACAATGCCTTTGTGAAAATATTAGCGAGCTACTACTCAGATCTGCAATAATGAAGTTGAATCTCTCCATGCTCAACCAAATCTCTTATAAAATGATATTGAATTTCAATATGCTTGCTTCGCCCATGAAAGATGGGGTTCTTCGTTAATGCAATAGAAGATACATTGTCACAAAATATGGTTGTACCATCTTCTTGTTGCTCATTCAAATCTGCAAGGATTCTTCTAAGCCAAATAGCCTGACATGTTGTTGCATTTGCTGCTATGTATTCCGCTTTGGCTGTGGAGAGTGAAACTATGGGCTACTTCTTTGATTCCCATGATATTTCTCATGAACCCATGTGGAACAAATATCCTGAAGTGCTCTTCATGTCATCTACATTTCCTACACAATCACTATCTATGTACCCAACCAGCTGAAACTCATTTGAGGCGATGTACATAATGCCATAGCCTTTCGTGCCATTGGCATACCTTAGAATTATTTTTCCAGCTTGCTAGTGTGTGTCCTTAGGTTGCTCCATGAACCTAGAAATTAGGCTTACCGTGTACATCAAATCTAGTCTTCTTGTTGTCAAATACATGAGGCTTCCAACCATGCTTTTGTAGAGGGTTGGGTTAACATTATTGATGTTGCCTTCTTTGCTTAATTTTAGACCTGTAGCTGTTGGGGTTGGGGCCGGTTTGCTGTCCAACATTCTAAATATTTTCAAAATTTGTTTAGCATAACTTGTTTGTGAAATAAAGATGCCATGATCTGTTTGTTGGACCTCTATGCCTAGGAAATATTTTAGCAAACCTAGATCTGTCATTTCAAACTCATTTTTCATTGCCTCTTTGAAATCAACAATAAAAAGATTACTATTTCCTGTGAAAATTAAATCATCTACATACAAAACAGCAATAAGAATCTCACCATTGGCTGCCTTGATGTAGAGTGTGGGCTCACTACTGCTTTTGCTAAAGCCATTGCTCAAAAGGTAGGAATCAATTCTGTTGTACCATGCCTGTGGTGCTTGTTTAAGCCCGTAAAGAGCTTTCTGGAGCTTGTAGACCTTTCTCTTCTTTCCTTGGAACTTCGTAGCCAGGTGGCTACTCCACATACACCTCTTCTTTTAGCACTCCATTCAAGAAGGTTGATTTCACATCCATTTGTAATACTTTCCATTTGTGTTGGGTTGCAATTGCTAGGACTGCCTTCACTGTTTCCAGCCTTGCAACTGGTGTATATGTTTCATCATAGTCTCTTCCAAGATGTTGTTTGTATCCCTTAACAACTAGCCTTGCTTTATGTCTTTCAATCTTACCATCAGCAGTGCATTTGGTCTTATAGACCCACTTAACTCCAATGACTAATTTCCCTTTGGGTAAATCAATGAGCTCCCATGTTTTGTTTCTCACTATAGCATTCATTTCTTCATCCATGGCATTACACCATTTTTCTTCTTTCACGGCTTCTTCAAAATACATTGGATCACTATAAGAAAACATAGCAAAATTTGAATTCTCATCAAAGTCATCACACCTTTCACTGTCATAAATTTCCTCATGCTTCTTGTCTTCCGTGGCATCAAAGATGCAAGCATAGGATCAGAATTTCTAGAGTTGCTTGACTACTAGATTGATGAAGAAGATTGTTGTTGTGAACTTCTGGAGCATCTCCCATGCTGGAAGTTTCTGGAGCAATTTCCCTGCTAAAAGTTTTGGAGCTACTAATGTTGTTTTCTAAACTATTACCTTGTTGTAAAGTTTCAGAGCATCTCCCTTCTGCAGCTTCTTCATCCTCAAGAGGTATTGAAACATAAATACCTGTGTTGCTATCAACTGCTCCATCCCATGACTCATTTTCAATGAATTCAATGTCCCTGTTGATCACCACTTTCTTGGTGATGGGATTGTACAATCTGTAGGCTTTGAATTCTTCACTATAGCCTATCAAAATGCATTTTTCTCCTTTGTCATCAATTTTTTTCCTTTTCTCTTTTGGCACCAGGGCGCGTTGTACCTAGTGTGATGGACTTTGACTCAACAAGCAGATAGGAGTATTCTTGTTCACACTTGACATACAGAAACCTTGCTAGGGCATACCTAACAAAGCAAGTATTCGCCAAGTTATTTTACAAGAACGTCCAACAAGCACAGCAGAAAAAGAATAATGATCGTTGCCCCATTCCTATCTCTCTAAATCCTTCATTCGGATATCGTTGAGAAGTCCTTGGAATGAGTGCAATAAGATAAATCAAAAGAAAAGATCAAGTACATAAACAAGCCAATGTTCTTTATACCTCTAGCCAAAGGGATTTGTTTTGATAGGATAAGAATCAAAGGTGATATCCATAAATGATGCCCATTGTTAGCTATATATCCCTGGGACATGCATTGTGCAGATGATGATGGTTTGATAAGTTGATTGATAGGCTGTTGATATAAGGTCGATTGACATGTTTGAAAATGATCAAGACTTTGATTTTGTTTTAAAGATTTGTTGTTTTGATTTTGATTTTACGATTGAAGCTTGATTTTGTTGACTGTTGCGCTTGTTTCTATTTGCGTTGCCAAAGGATGAAGATGGTGATTGGTTATTATGGATGATTGATTATTTCAAGTGAAAGCGAGATGAGATGGATGGATTTTTTCAAATATTTGGATGTTTTTGACGTTTTGAAATGTTTTGAGGCTGTTTTTAGATTTTGATGTTTTTCGAATGTTTTTGGATTTTGATGTCTCGGGGGCTGATCAAAGATGAGCCTTGCCTACGTTTAAGCTCAGAGACAACGTAGTTCGGATTCCAATGTTTTTTTGATATTTTTCTAATTTTTGAGTGTTTTTGGATTTTGATATGATTTGGATGTTTTTGGATTTTCACGATTTTGACAATTTGGATATGGATATGAATGATGATATCAGTGCTCTGTTTGGGATTTTTGTTGAAGACCAAGCTAAGGTTGATTGATCGAATCAATGAATTGATGATGATGATGATATTGTTGAGGATACACAACAATGTGAGGATTTGATTGATTATGGATTGATGATGATAACATTGTTGACGATGCACAACAATGCAAGGATGGATGATGAGGATTGATGATGATAACATTGTTGAGGATGCACAACAATGCAAGGATAGTGTTAAGCAACACAATGATATCCCGAGATGATGATTTTTTGATTGGATTTTGATTGATCATGATTGATGAAGCTTGGTTTGAAACAAAAGATGTTTTTAGATGATGTGATGTTGACATTTGACATGCAACCTAGATGCAACTAATAGTGATTGTTTGGATTGATGTTCGATGAAAGATGAAGCCTGATAAGGGATGTTCGTTTGTCAAAATATGCCATGGTCTAGTGACTTGGATTTCGGATCACAACTGCTTTGACCAATTTGATTTCACGTTTGCCAAATGTTCAGATCACCATATAAAGCGAAGGATATAGATCAAGATTTATTCTCGAAGCAAGATGCAAATATCTACCCCCAATGTCTAGCAATGTATGGAATGCCATGGATGGATGTTCAGATAAGTGTATGGATGGATGGATATGGATTATCTTGCGATAAGATAAGGTATTTGGATAATGAATGCTCATTTGGATAATGCTTTCATGGCTCAGATAATGCTAGATAGCATAGGATCAATGAAAATGACCCATGTCAAGATGTTTTCCATAAGCAAGCGTAAAGTGTGCCCCAAAATTTCATCAAGATCAATGTAACTTGGACTACGGATCATGAAGATGGATGAAAATGGATTGGATTTATTATGGATAAGATGCATGGAATGCTCAATTTATTATGTATGGGATGAGATGCTTTCATCTAAACTGGCACACGTAGATGCTCGATTCTACACATGACGCCTGTTTGCCAGGTTTTCGTCATGGTCTTGCCCAAAGCACCGCCCATGCAGTTTTCACTATAGGACGATTTTTATCTTTACTATTTTCAATCCTTTTTTTGATTTTTTTTTGGATTTTTTTTCTTTTTTTCTTTTTTTGTATTTTTTCGAAAGATTTATGTTGAACCACCTAGTGGTGTTGATGTAGATGTCCCTATCATAACGTGCCATCGATATCCTTTTTGAAGAAGTTGCTTTGCTAAGATACATGCACTTGAATGCAACTTTTGAGATTCTTGATTTGCTTCATCAATACCGAAGTTAACTCTGTCTTGGTGCACACATCATGATAAAGTGCCTTCAGAATCCTTATGATGAAGGGTTGTTTCCAATACATGGTCAATGTAAGAACTGGATATAATGCATGGAGTTTTGGATGGAGTGCGTTTAGGGATAAGCGATGGATTGGTTGATAGTTTGGAACCTTTGACTCTCCAAACTTGGGTAGATGAGCAATGATGGGTGGATATGAAAGTGTGCATGGAATTAGGACCAACTGCTTGATATACTTTGTACGTTGCTTGAGAAGCCTGTTTTTGCTTTTGCGGACATCCTTGATGGATACTTTTCCCTCTTTTATTTTGCTCCACAGTTTCTTTGACTGATGGAGTTTGATAGGGATGATCTTTCTTTGTATTTTTTGGTATCCATGTGTATTTGATTTGTCCTTTATGCTTCTCAGCTTCTTTTTCTTTGATAACATTCTTCGTACTTTGATTTAACACTTTCCTTTGGTGTTGGTCCCAATTCATGGATGGGGTGATGGGTGGATGAAGATTCATGGCATGGCTGGTTGTAGTATTGACATCAGTTTCACCATAAGGATTCTTCGTGCTCCCTATGTTGATGTTTGCTTGAGACGAGGTTGCCCCTAGTATGGTGGTAGTAGCACCTTCATTCCTTGATTCTGCTTGTTTTGAGATATCTTGTTCAATAAACATGCTCTGACAAATGACCACTGTAGATGATGTTATTTCGATTGGATGCTCTGGTGACTCTGAAATATCTTGTTCTACCTGATTTGCTTCCTTGAGTGGATAATGTTTGATATCTTTATTCATGATGTCCTCAATCTGAATTTGGGACGTATTTGATCCTGATGTTGACAACTCCATTTGATTGTAGGAGTTAAGAATCTGCTCTTTTTGTGTAACGCAATCTTGTTCTAGCTGAAGATCATCTACATGTCCATCTGTAAAAAGCATCTCATGGGTAGATGGAGGAGTATGTGCTACATGGATATGATCATCTTGCATAGATAGGAGAGTGTCCATTACATCATTGTAGTATCTTGTAGATACGAATTCTTGATCTTGATTTATTTCGGGGTTGCTCTCGACATGCTTTGGACCAGGTTCTTGACATGGGATAGCTTCAAAGGATGGATTGCTTCCAAAGGTTTTTTGGATGTCATCATTGTACATGGTAAGTGGTTCAATATCTGCAAGTGTCGAGTTCAAGGTTCTTTCAGTATCTGTAACCATGCAGTCAAAGGGGATCAACATGTTTTGAAAAGGACCATTGCTAGATTTTGGTGAAAGATTTTGATCATGCTTTGGAATAAATTCTTGAGATATGTCCTCTAGCTCATAAGGCAATGTAGAGACATTTTCAACATCATCATAGGTGAACTGCTTGTGCATTATGTCAATTGGATCAAATAATCCTAACACTCCTTGAAAGAGATCACTAAAAAGTGGCTCTTGATGTATGGTGAGTTGATCATCGGATTGTGTAGATACATCCTCAATGTGCTCCTCGATGGAGAGGTTTTGATCATTGTTTTCGATAATTGTGGTGGAGAGATTGTGAATGTCTTCGACCATAGAGTCAAGTGAAGTTGATATTTCTTGAATTGGCTCATTGTAAAGTTTTGTTGGTGGATTTTGATCATGATTCAAAAGTGACCCTTGACATATGTCGATTTGATCATTGGATGAAGTAAACGTGTGCTCAGTGATGGATTGATCTTGATCCTTGCTTTCAATAGTTGTCATCTTTTGTGTTTGTGCTTGTGTTGGTTGGGTAGCTTGAGAGGCTTGGGAAACTTGAGAGGATTGTTGCACTTGTTGAGCTTGTGCGGCTTGTTGTTGTTGTTGCAACAAAGCTTGGGCTTGTGCCACTTGTTGTGCTTGTTGTTGTTGCAATGATGTTTGAGCTTGACTTTGGTATGAAGCTTGAGAAGCATGTGTGGCTATAGGCGCTTGCTGAATTGTTTGGAGCAATTGTTGGTATGCTTTGAATGCAGCGTTGTAATGGCTTACTTGGCTTGGTTGCAATGGTGGTGGTGGTGGGATCGGAATTGTGTTGGATGGAGTGGTGAGAGTTTTAGATGCACTTAGAGCGATGGTGGTGGTGGGAGGTTGCGATGTAAGGGGTGTGATAGTGGTGGTTGGAGTGATCAAAGTGATAGAGATGGTTGGATTGACCGATGTGATAGGTCTTTGGGAGACCGTATTTTGATTGGTTGGGATCAATGTTGTTGTTTGATTAGATACCATCCATTGGTGTGATGTCGAAGGTATATTCGAAGGCTTTGACATGATGGTTTGATTGACATTAGGTGGATTGATTTGGATGGCATGATTGGTGTTAGGTAAAGGGGGAAGCCCTAAACCAAGGAATGATGTTGGTAATCGTGGTGGAGATTTCCCTTGGCGCAATGCCTCAACTATTTTGGAAAGTTCTGCAATTTGATCTCGCCAAATTTGTTCTTGATTTTGATCTTGACTCACTTGAGATAGTTGATTTGGCTTTTGTTTAAGCGGATTTGGGATGCCTACTTGCGATTTTTGAATGGGATTATGGGAAAATTGACTTTGGATAGTGTTCTGATTTGGCATGATAGGATGAACAATGTTAGTATTGGGGATCATTTTTCCAAAGGTTTATGAGTTAGGATTCATGTTTCGAAAACTTGCACTTGGTACATCCACATTTGGTTTGTAGGGATTTGGTGGGATGATGTTGCTCGTTTGAAGACTCATGTATTGATTGTTTGGAGGATAGACTTGTAATTTTGGACTTTGATTTAAATCTATCATGGGGAGATGTGTTCTAAAATTCAGATTGGGCATACTCACATTTGTTGTGCTATTGATATTCGTAGGAGATAGTGATCCTATGTATGGATGTGAGTTTCCATAATCCCATGGTTTCATGAGGCTTGGATAGTTTGGTTGGTTTGGACTGCTCATGATGTATGAATCTAGTTTATATTCCATGTTCTTCTTGTGTTTTGACCTTGTCAGAAAAGTGACCTCTAAGGTTCTTAGGACCAATGGTGAGATGGAGGATGAAATGGGGAAATGATATGGGTGTTGAACATTTAGGGACTTTGGATCAATGCTAGACTTAGGGATTTTGATTTTGATTGTTTGATGTGGATGTTTGAAGAATTCAAAGTCTCATGTTTGAAAAGTTTTGATGTCTACCAAAGGAGCCTAGCATAGTTGTGTCAAGATTTTCTCAAAATGTTGGTGAGATGTTTATGGTTGATGATGTTTTTGATGGATGAATGTTTGTTTTGATCTTAGAATGACCCTAGTTTAGACTTTTGCTTAACAAGACCAAGGTATTGAAGAACGTGTTATGCCCTAAGCAAGGTATCCAATCCCTTGAAACAATCTTGGATTTTGTGTGTAGTAAAATGAATATAAAGTGGGGTTGTCTCTTGAAGCATGTCTATAGAAATTAGCCAACAACTTTTCTCTAAAATCATATAACCTTTTGAGTCTTTGTTGATGTTGTTTTGGGCTAAGTTTCTTTTTCTTGGGTTTTTGTATCTTGACCTTGCGAGAAATCATTGAAAAGACATGTGTGGGGCTCAATTGCTTATCTTTGCTTTTAATGACTTCTTTTTACCAAATACACTTTCTTGATTATGTTTCAAACTAAAGATGTCCTATGTCAAAATTCCTTTTCTTCCCACAAAGTGTTGTGTGGGAGTTCCAAGAAATTGAGGCAAAGGGATTTCCTAGGTTAACCCTAGTTAGAGAAAATGACGATATAAATTCAAGTGCTGAGAAACCTCTAAGGACATAATCCCAAGGGAAAGCAACAACACTTAAATTTTTCAAAAGGTATTTGCTCTATCAAAATGGGTTTGAAATTTGCATGATCACGTTTAAGTGTTTGTTTTCCTGATGTTTTCGATCAATCAATATATTTTGCAACCCAAGAATAAGTACAATCCTATGGATGTGATAGACAATGTTTGTTGAGTCCCCACTTGGACAAGTCCAGCTACGCCTACTTTTAGTGGATGGTTAGATGCTTGACCCCACTGGCTCCCCTCCACGGCACTCACTTATACGGGGAAGCCAAGCACCAGCACCCATGAAACTCCCATGGCATGCTTTCCATCTCTACTAAAAGCTGTAAAATTGTGGGGCAGCTTCAGAACGACCGTTCTTGCACCAACAAACAGATAGGATTTTGGCCTTTTCTAAACAAGGGTTTTAATAAGGACTTTCTGTTTGTGGAGATTGACCCATACGGCAAGAGTCCCCTTTCGGATCCATCTTGTCGGAGCCAACCACGTGATAATGGCATTTAACCAATACCCACATTTATATCCCAGTTGGAAATACTCTTGGCTTTAGAGTGTTACCGGTTGAGTCGTTCCCTTGGGTGAGTACTTTTTCCCCAAGGCAAGCCCTCTAAGATAAACAAAAGCGAATGAAGAAAAATATTCGTAACTCAATCAATCCTTGTAGGCAACAAGGAGAGAGAATGTACGCAACAAAGTCCCCACTCACACTCGCACAATAGTTTGTTCAATTTTAAGCCCAAATCGAAGTGTGGAGGTGATTGCTTTATCTCAACCCAAAGTCATGGAAAAGACCTTTTGATTCTCAAGATCGCAATAAAGCGCGAGAGAAGCGCATACGTCCTTTTCCAATGGCTTTAGTCTAAGTAAGCCCTCACAAACAACAAAACTACACTTGTTCTTTTTAAACCCTCAAAGCAATGATGATTTCGTTTTAAAGCACCAAATGAAGTGTGAGAAATTGCCTTGTTCAATTGTTAATCCAATAAACCAAATCTAGTAAGTTGTGATCCTAAAGTTCATTTTAGCCTTTGCAAGAAATGAAAAAGGTTATTTTTAAGCCCAATTGAAAACTAGTGTCCTAAGAAGGAGAAGGATGACAAATTCTTTGAAGAAGTGTTAAACAAACACTTAAGTGTTAAAAAACACTTTGATTAGACAAAATATCATCCCCATGCTCCTCTTTCTTTTGATTTTGATTTCCAACCTACAAAAGTGATCAAAATGTTAGATGAGATCAAAAGAAACAAAAGGATACAAGGGTTAGATGAATCATTTACCAAAACACCCTAAAACTTAGCCAAGTTATCATGTGTTCTTACTTTAAATGCAAATTTGAAAATTTTAACTAATTTATAGTTAAGAAACACTTACACCATTGGATAGCTTATGAAATTCTACCCTATTTCAAAAAAAAAAGCATCAAAAAAGACCTTCGTATGACCAAGATATGGTCATTTTAAAACTGACTCATAGGCGCTAAAACAGTGATCATAGGCGCTGCAGAAATGATCATGGGCGCTGCAAGAATGATTATAGGCGCTGCAAGAATGCTCAAGGGCACTGTAGGAATGATTAAGAGCGCTAAAACAGTGATTAAGAGCGCTGCAATAATGATTAAGAGCGCTAAAACAGTGATTAAGAGCGCTGCAATAATGATTAAGAGCGCTGCAAGAATGGTCAAAACCGCTATAACAGTGATCACGGGCGCTAAAACGCGGATTTATGAATAGAACTGTAAAAAACGGAGAAAATTTTAAAAACTTGTTAGAATTTATCGATCAGCCCTCCTTCTAGCGCCAATATGTGAACCCCTAATTCGAAGTGCCTACAAAAACACAACAACAAACAACGTTAGAGAGTTATTTTGTAAGCATGAACAAGGATTCCCCATGAAATCCATTCACAAAGCTAAAAATAGGAAATAGAACAAAGAAAACAATAAAGAACATAATGGAAATATGAAATCCTAATTTAACATGCAAACACTTGATCCCATGGGGGAGTTGGTGCAAATAGGTGTGTGGAGATTTTCCCTTTCCCAACTCCTTGAATGAAAATGTTGATTGAAGATGATTGATCCACTTGATAAGTCCCTCAATGAGCTCCAAAATCTGCAATAAACTAGTTAAGAAGATGGATGGAATTTGAGAGATATTTGTGCATAATAACTTTGCATAATTGTGGATGATAAAATAAGGATTACAAGCTCTTTTATTTATAGATTGATAAGTTGAAGAGATGTCCAAATTTGATCAGTAATGGACAAAAGATCCAACCAATGACATGGATGCCACCTGTCAACATGTGAGACATTTAGCTGAGCAAGCTCTTGAGGAATGCAAGCTCTGAAATTTGAATTTGGATGAGATGACATGTTTAGGGATGAAAACGAGTTAAATGCCAAGTGGGAGACATGTAAGAGACAATGTAAGAGCTTTAAATGGTTTGTTGGATGGACAAGTCCTTTGGGAGATTCAAATTTGATGAATATTCCCACCAGATTCCTTTGAATGAAATACAGGAATTATTAAATCAAATAAAATGATTTTAATTCAGCAAGTTGCAAAAATCTAGAGGATTTGATGAATTCAAGATTAAATTAATTAGGATTTGATTAATCAAGGATATTTAGTCGATTTTTACAATTTGATTTAAATTTTGATCAATTTAAACCAAAAAGAGAGGAATATGATAAGAGTACAATTAAATAAAGATTTTGATTTATTTAATTAAAAGGGATGGTGTTAGATTAAATCAAATAAGGTTTTAATTTATTTAATTTAACAGATAGACTTTAGAGATTTAATCAAATAAATTGATTATTTAATTAAATAGGAATAATTAGATCAGATGAATTGATTTAATTAACAAGGAAAAGTGACTTAATTAGACAAAATAATTTATTTAATTAAGAGACGAATGTTGATGAATTTAATCAGATAAGGGAATTTGATTAAACAGTTAGACCGAGGGATGATTTAGGAAGAAACGATGTTAGTAGATCAGAGTGTGATATCAAACTGTATATTTTTGATGTCTACAGGCACGAGTGCAAATGCCACACATCCAAATATTCTCAAGTGTTCAACATTTCATTTGCATTTCGTCCACACTTCTTGTGGGATCCTATCACGAATGGCCTTTGTGGGGCACCTATTCAAGATGTAGACTGTTGTTGCTACAACATCACCCCAATACTCATTAGACAAACATTTTTCCTTTAGCATGCTTGCTGCCATCTCTGTGATGGTTCTATTCTTCCTTTCAGCCACTCCATTTTGTTGTGGAGTATACCGGGCTGTGAGTTATCTTTGAATTCCATGAGACTTGTAAAAATTCATAAACTCATGATAGATATACTTGTAGACATGCAAAATTAGCATTATGCATTTGATCAAAATCACACTCATCCATTCATCAGGGTAAATTCATCGACTTAAATCAAATAAATCAATCTTGATCCTATCATCATCTCTTTGATTAAATAAATCAATCATTTATTTAATTAAATCTCATATCATCATTCATCTCCATTTGATTTGATTTAAATCCCTAAATCAAGTCAAAGTGGTTAAATCAGCATAATCATCATCCTAGCTAATTAATCTTGATTAAATACTCACCCACTTGCATTCTCTAGATTTGGCCACTTGCACATGAAATTGCAATTAATTGATTTATCAAAATTACTTATTTTCAACTTGGCATAAAGGGAGAATATTCTCCAAGTTTGAATTTCCCCCCAAGTGGACATGTACACCAAACAGAACATTTATGAGGCCTTACATGTCTCTTACATGTCCCCTTCCAAAGGTCAAACTTAGCATTCATTGCAAATTTGAATTCAAATTTTCCCCCTCTTGGGAACTCTTCCCAAATCTTGCACATACATCCATCAATCACATGATGACAAGTGTCCTTCTTTCATTGGCAAAATCTTTAGTCCCACATTGGTCTCTCCTCAACACTTAGCATTTTGAAAATCTTTAAATACAAGCTTCATCTTTGAGCAAATCCTTCAGAATCTATTGCAAGGTTACTCTCTTCATTTGAGATTTGATCTTGTCCATTTCACTCCATCATCTCCATCATTTACACAATTTAAGCTTTGATCAAGGGTTGGGAAAGGGTCACTAGCACATGTGACACCAATCCACTATAAGATGCTAGTTTGATTCATTAGAATGATGCCCTTCTATGTTTGTTTGTTTTTTTGGCATCATTCTTGTGATTAAATGAATCTTATAGGGGATCTTTTGGTTTGCTTTGGTTTACTAACAATACTAATGGTTTTTGTTTTTGATCCAATGCAGATTTAGGGTCCTACAATTTGGCGCTAGAAGGAGGGCGGATCATATAACGTGTCTTGTTGTTTATCTCTGTTTATTCCAAGCACTAGTTTGGAAGCATAAAGTATTTCGTTGCTTTCCATATAAAACTTAAAGCTTTGTTCCCTTTGTTACTCATCATGTAGATATCAAACCTGTTCTTTTTTGTATTGCTATTTACATTTTGAACCAAGGTCATTGCTTGGTAATCGCGGTTGTGGTAGAAAAGAATGATGATTCAAGTTATCTCAGACTTCTTTTTTTCAGAAGCACTGGAATTAGTCATTGCATATATATTTCTCATTGTTTCCTTGTCTAACACTTGGTGATTATTCTTAGCAATCTCGCAGCTATTAGCCCTAAACTCCCACTTGATTAGGCCAAATTTTATCTTCATTATCATAGATGTTTCTCTGTTTGCCTGTGTATGCTCATTATTACGGTTGCTTAACCAAAGGATTGTGAAACCCTGCTCCTTTCACATGACATTCTAAGCTTCCAATTGCTCATTCAATGCACGGCTTGATGTCATGACTTTTGTTTGATCATTAATGGAAATACAGTATGGCTGGATAGGCTTTTAGTCAATTTCTTTTAATGCTAAGATTGAATCTGCAAGTTTCCCAGCCACTTTAAATTAAATCTATAAAGATAATGGACTCTTTTATTTATAATAATGGACTCCAACACTAACAAGTATTTTGTCTACTGCAATATACACTTGTTATTTTCTGATGGTGACTGTGATTGGACGGGGCTCCTGAGATATCTGCCCACACTTAAGCGTTATTTTATTAGTTTGGCTGTTATCTGCCAGTGCTAATAACTCATAGGAAAATCCTAGAAGCAAGATAGTCATCCTAGACCTGTCTGCGCGTTTATATTTATGCATATCTTTTATTCCATATGAATGTTGTGCATTTCTTTTAACTTCTATGCGTTCCAAATCCAAACAACATTTCTCATGACTATAGCGGCGATGTAAGAAACATAAATATGCATCTGTTTTTGTTCGAGACCATAATGGATATTGGGCTTTCTTTGCATCCACACTTCTCTTATCTTGAGCTATTTTTAATCAGTTGCTTTCTTCGTATTATGTCATATCAAACAATAACATCCTTTTGACAACATTTGTCGTGATGATCTTGTGGTGCATAGGCAGTCAAAGTTATTAAGATTGTTGTAATTGGCGCCCACAGAAAAGCGAACTGTGTTCTGACAAAAGTAGAAGTCTGCACTGTATCAGCAATTATTCGCTTTGGGTGAAGAGCATTGAGCGCAATAAAGAAAGAGACAGGTGAAAGACTATTAAGGAGAACAGAGGAAGAGTGGATGCTAAGGTTGATTGGATTCAGCTTACACCTACAAACTACATTTCCTCCTATGTTAGATTGATGGGATCGTTATTTGTTTTTCAAAATATATACACCTGTCTCTAAAAGATTTTATTGTGTGACAAGCAGGCAGATGGAGTCAATGCCAGTATTCCAATGCACTTTTATGATGGTCATCTCAACATTTATCATCTCATGGTCGTCAAAATAATAGTTCTTTCAAGCATTCTGTCAAAAGTTTCACGCGCCTTGTCCATGCTGCTGCATTTTCTATCAAACGATTCCCATGCCTTGTCTATGCTGCCACATTTTTCCTAGAAGAACAGTCCACATGCTTTGTCTATGATTTTGGAAATATCAAACAGTCCATGTGTTTTTTTCTATACTTCCACATAGTGTCAGCACGCCTTGCCTATGCTTACACATTTTTCACAGCAGAAACTTGACACGCCTATACCTCGGAGTCCGATTTTAAACCTGCCAATTGCATGCTTTATTTACATCAATAGTTCTTATGCTCCTTTTATGCAGATGGTGCGCAGATTTGAGTGCTTGTCTGAGTTGGTACGTAGACCAAGTAATAGAACTCACAAACTCTTGGCATGAGCATTTTCTAGATTGAACCAGGTGGAAATATAGAAATCTGTATATAGACGGCAAACACAAGTTTGATTCCACGTAGCAGACTTAGTGGCTGTAATGGTGACATAATAGCTAGAAACAATTAATGACTGGTGTTCATAAATGCATTTAACTTAGAAGTCAACATCCGTTGCTTATGAACTCAACATTTGATTTATTCATTATGCTTTGATTAGCTACGAAATATCATCAAACATAAAACTCAACATATTATGATGAATGCATGAGATTTAAATTTTGTGCGAAGATCTTTCTTTCTATTTATCATAAATGATACTTGTTGGGTGGAGGGTACAATGTCAATGAGTACATGGCTAATGCATTTAAGGATACCTTGTTTTATTCATTGGGCTTTTATTCATAAAATTGTATGAGTTGATATTGGCCTTTAATGATTGCAGAATCATATAGACCTTTCATTAAAAAAAAATTCTTATTGTTTTAGTGACTTTATCATCACATGATTGGCTTTTTCTCTTACAGGTACAAAAAAATCAAACGAAAGGACAACCAAGGTACCAAAATCCAACAAAGGAAAAGCGAAAGGTACAAAGGAAGGAAGAGTGAAAAACGAAAAAAAATCAACAAGGAGAAGGCTAGCAAACGAAAACGAAAGGAGGAGGATTTTTGTTTGAAAACACAATGTGTTTTTTAACACTTTAAATGTTTGATCAATACTACTTCATGAAAGGAGGGGAAAGGAAGGAAATTTTTTATTTTTTTTTGAAAACACAATGTGTTTTTTTAACACTTTAAGTGTTTGAT
>VDFB02270651.1:210582258-210639692 GCA_007258455.2 Sequoia sempervirens | reverse complement strand
ACACTAGTGAAGTCATCACTATTGAAAAAGATTCTAATTGAGTTATTTAACCTTTGGGTCAAACCAAAAGTAAAATTGGTCATAGGTCAGTAGGATTTCCAAGTTGAGTTAGAGGTAGGTGAACTTATGACACCACTTCCTTAGAAAGTGGATGATTATATATATCAAAACTTTGGCCAAAGTAAGTATAAAATTTGTTGCTTGCACTTGTCAGTTCACTATGCTCTAGGGTTACATAGCTTTTCAGTAGTGTCATACATAGTTGGAAGGAATCAATGGTTGTATGACCATACATGTTATGTAGTACATGACACTACATACTCATATGGTAATACTAGAGGTTCCTATACTATGCTCTTCATTGAATGGTAGTGCCACTTCCAATTAGGAAGGTGTGTGGGGGACTATTTTTTTTTGTTAGAGGTAAAGTGTTTGGGTGATGCTCTCCCTCTTGCAAATGACAAATTGAGGCTTGTGAAATAGAAGAGTAATCTAGATAAGGATACCCTAACCTTGCTCTCTTTGTAAATTATTGAGACAAAAAAAGGGTTTCCAGATTACTTGAATCAATCTTTGAATTCCCTTCAGAAAGACTTTGAGCATGCCTCAAAATTTCTTCAGAGCACCTTCCAAAGACTTCAGATGCACAATTAACCAAAAAGCATCACAAATTTTATTTAACCACCGTTGAGTTTTCCCTAAGCGCATTAAATGTGGAAAACACAAAAAACTACTAAACACACTTCACCTAGCACAAAAAAACCTAATTAGGTTCGCAAATCCTTATTCCAACATATTTTTCTCTATTTCCTTTTCCAAAACCTCTGAATAATCATTCTTCTTATTCTAACCATGTGCCATCCTCTAACACGCCATTCCTCCAAGGGGTTTTTATGATCTTCTGATAATGCTCCCCCTAAGACCATGGTAGGTCTAAATTCCGAATAAGTCATCTATACCGGATGAAGGTACAGACACATCAAGAGTCTCATATTTTTCTTCTTCTTCTTTCTTCTTCCATACCTTATCCATTTCTTGCTTCATCTCTTCTTTGTCAATCTCCTTTACTGGTTGACTCTTTTCTTTCGGAGCAGACTTCTTTTCTTTCTTGTTCTTGCAAACTTTAGATACATGTCCAGCTTTGTTGCAGTTATAACAAATCACGCCTTTTTTATTAGACTATCCTCCATTATTCCTTGATCTACACTGATTTTCTCTGTGTCCAAATTTATTGCAATTATAGCAATATCCATTAAAGAATTGATTCATTTTGCCTTCATTATTTCATGTTCCTGATTACCCAGCTGAACATACTTACTTGAGATTTGCACTTGTAGCCTTGTGTCCAAACTTCCCACATTCAAAACATCTTTTGGAAAGAGAACCAGAAAACCAATTCATCTTGCTCCTGCATTTAGTTGCTTTATGACCATATTTCTTACAACAAAAGCAAACACCATCAAAAGATGGGTACCTCTATGCATTAGGCTATCTCACAGGTGATCTCCTTGCAAAATTCCTTCTCTGCTTCCTCTTTCCTTGATTCTTCTTCACATCTTTAGAACTTTCATAGGTATCAACTCCTAAGTCACCTTTGTCTTTACATGGTTTTTTTCCTATAAGCAATTCTTCAAGTTTATCGAAGCTAGATCTGAAATTACTTTCACATAGTTTAGCCTTCTCTAGTTCCAATTTTAAGTTTACTATCTCCTATTTGAGTCTAGAACATTCATGAGACTTGTTCTGCACCATGGTATTCAGACATTCTTCAATCCTCTTCTTTTCTTCTATTGTCACTTTCAGTCCAATTATCTCTTTTTTTAGCTCTTCACTTACTTCTCTATGTCTTTCCTTAAATTTCTTCAATTTTTCCTTCAGTTTCCGTACACATTCATTTGCTTCATCAAGATTCTCTTTCAAATATCTGTTTTCTCTTTCCACTTTGTCAAGATATTCAAGAGCAATCTAGAGCTCTCCTTTATCATCCATTCAACCAGCCTTTAGGATCCTCCTCAAGTGGTTAAGCTCTACACAAGGAACCACAAGCTCTGATACCAATTATTAAACAGGAATAGGACAACTAAGAGGGGGGAGGGTGAATCAGTTGTCACACAAATTCAACCTTAAAACTTTATCACTATTTAAATCTTCAACCACACTATTCTGCTATTAAATATAAGCATGAAACATAAATAACAGAAATTAAATCAACACAATGAACACCATATTTTTACGTGGAAAACCCAATAAGGGAAAAACCATAGTGAGGGTTAACTCACACTATATAGTATTTTCAAAAAAGGCTCACTGCCAAAAGGACTCAGTGTCCAAGTACAAAGGCTCACTGCCCACAAAAAGGACTCACTATCCAACAAGGAGGATCACTTCCTACACAGGATTATACAAAAATAGAATAAGGATTTACAACCCAAAAATGAACTATAAAGATGCACCTATAATGTGTTGATACAGTTCTAAAGATGCTCACAACTGCTACCTTTTTTATTACACCTTCACACTCATTACTCTCTCAACATTTATTTTGTCTCTTTTCTATTGTCATAAGGATATCAGCTGTTGGCTCCACAAAATATTTTCAAAATGCAATTTGACCGTTAGCACGATACATTATGTCAGCTCGGACCAAGAAATAGATCGCACATAAGTTTTAATATCATATCAAAATTATCTTAACAAGTCGGCCAGGAATGGTCTTCAATGCAACCAACAAAATAATGTCACTTCATTGTACGAGCATGAAAAAATGAAATAACCCGATCATGCATGCCTTTAACATCCATAAGTAGTTTCCCAAAGCTACAATCAGCAATTTTCAGCTGAGGAGAAATACGAACTAGAATACCGGAGGGGCAACCAAAAATACTAGAGAAGATAAGACAATTATACACACCGGTTTAAGAGTACCAGACCACACTTCCAACATGGTGACATCAATGACAACATATAGGTAACCTAGTCATTCTTCTAATAGGATTTTGGTCATGTTATGTCGTGTGTTGATCCACAACTCATTTTCTCTTCATATTGTATATGTTTGGAGTTGACCTGTGTGATATGATACATTTTTTCTAAAGGTCGTCTTGGAGTCGACCTAATCAAGGTTTTGAGTTATTGTGGAGTATATTTATAAAAGATCAAAATCATTTTTTATGTGATTGATGGATGATAAATTGGAATTGAGTATTCATGTTGAAAATGAAGTGTGTGAAGTCTATATGATTGAATAATTGTGTAAAAAATGCACTGCAACATAAAGCATATGTTGGATGCTTCTTTCATAAGTAGTTCATGCTCATATTTCTCATTATAATTTTCATGTATCCTACTTTGAGATAGTGAGTCTCATCAGGTTCTTGCATTTGTCCCTAAGGTTGTGCGCCTTAGTCTACAAGTCCTTAGGCAATGAGCCTTAAACAACATTGTAATTTTTGTAAGCAGTGAGCTTCATATATTATGAGTTAAATCACCGTGGTTTTTCCCTCATTGAGTTTTCCATGTAAAAATATTGGTGTCCTTGTGTTGTGCATGTTTTCATTTCTTCTCTTCTTTCAGTTAATGTGATGTGATGTTTAATTTTCAAATAGAATGGCTAAGTTTTAATGTATGTTGATTCACCCCCTCCCTCTTAGCACTACAGTGTGTTCAAAATTGGTATCAGAGACAAGTACCTTTGAGTAGATTAACTACTAAGGTTGATCATGCTCTTGAACACATGGGTTCAATAGAAAAAATCAATGACATGTTTATTCTAGAACTAGATCTAGAGGTAATGGAATCTGAAGGTTGGGACATCAATCCAAATGATTATGAAGTTGATTTTGAAGCAGAACTTTGGTCTTCTCTTGAAGATATGGATGAAGCAAGAACACTAAATATCAAATATGAGTGCATGTTGGAAAAGTCAAAGGAGATAATTGTCAAATTGAGGACAAAAGCTAAAGAATCAAAAGAAGAAATTGGCAAACTGAAAGCTCAAATATAAGGAGGAAATGGATGTGAGATTAAAGTCAAAGAAGCTAAAGATATGATCTCTAATTTAAAATTCAAAGTTGAAGAAGGAAAGAGGATTGAGGATTGCTTGAATACCAAGCTCAATGATAAGACTGTTGAATGTTCAAAACTTGAGGAAGAGATTGTCACTCAAGAAAAGAACTTGAAAAACAAAAGAGAAATTTGACAAAGGGCTAAAACTGAGAGGAGGCTCTAAAATTATTGATGAATTGATTAACTCTCAAAAGCCATCAAAAGATAAATCTGGTCTTGATTTTGAAAAGGAGAAAAGTCCTATAATCAATGCTTCTACAAACTTTTATGATAACTTCAAAGAAAAAGGAAAGTCTATTACAAAGGAGGAGAATGTTAACACTGAAGATTCTAAGAAGAATGCCTCTGAAAATACAAAGACAGATCAAGGTAACGAGAAAGAAGGTAAATTCACTCTTGTCCAAAACAAGAAGAAGAATTTCAAGAAGCCTGATCCTAAGGAAAATGCTCCTACATGATTCAATGGTAATTTTTATGCTTGTAATAAGATTGGTCATAAGGTTGTTGAATGTAGAAGCAAGATGATTCAAAACTCATTTAGATGTCCAAGGTAAAATGTTATGATTTCTCAATCATTTCATGGTCGATGCTATGCTTGAAATAAATTTGGTCAGAAGGCTAATTAATACATAAGTAAAGTGATAAGGAATAATAATACTATGACTTCTCAATCCTTCTATGGTTACTACTACACATGCAACAAGTTCGATCATGGGGCTATTGATTGTAGATCTAATGTGAGAAGAAGAAACTATGATCCACAAAATAGTATCATCTACTACAATTGCAATAAACTGGGACAATGTAAGATTTTGCAATGGAAAGAATGTAAGACCTTCTCCTCAAAAGAAGATTGTCTCTAATCAAGAAAAGAAGATGATGAATAATTTATTGCAGAAGAAGGAAGAAAGTGAAGCAAAGAATGAATCTATATCTCAGCCTAGTGTAGATGGATCCTTTGGTAACTAAAGAGGTAGAGAATTATCTTAGGGGGATTTTTTATTTGGAAACCCTTTAGCCTTGTGAAAAGAACAGGTTGCTAAAGATTTCAGCAGAAAAGATGAGTTGAATCAATTCCTTTGGTGTGCAAAATTGCTAAGAAAGAGTTAATCTTTTGGTGATAATTCCATAGCAAAAGAGTGATTTACGGAGGTGTGTTGAGCTTCATTTTATCCCTGTGATGACATAGAGAAGTTTGGTAGAAGGTTCACCTAACAAAGTATGAATGTATTTATGGTGGAAAGTTAGGGATTTTGAAAAGCATTGTATTTGGTTTTTTATCATTTAATCTCATTTGAATGATATCAAGTGTGAGAAAGAGCTAAGGGAGTGAACAAGGTTCTCAGTGAGTTGTGTGTTAACCCTAACAATAGTATTCACATGGTTTTTTTGGTTTGCCTATAAAACCCTAGTTTTTAGATAGTGTTATCATGACTACACCAATTTTCATTAATCTTGTTGAAAATCCAAGGCCAAAATTCAAGAAAACATCCATACATATCTACTGTCACCGACAAAGATGGAGCATTCTCTTATGTTCTAATCAATGTGATTCATTTTGAAGCTTTTCGCATCTATATTCACTCTCAGTTGAGTGAGTACAATCATCTGAAGATGGAAGAGTTTAGGTACAATCATCTCTTGGGTGATGATTTTCAACTCAAACTAAAATATGCAAATGTGGAAGCAAAGGGTTTAGATGTGCTGAAGGGTTTCCCTAATTTTTTCTTTGAAGATGAATGGGTCAAAATTGCCCTGAGCTGGATTGATGAAGACATATTTTGGCTTGATCAACCCCACCTAATCACAAAGGAATTCATCAGGGTTGTGACTAGATTGTGCTCCTCTAAACCTGTGCCAAAAATGAAGGCCATGAAGAATGAAGAAGTTATGAATCTTACTAGCACTAAATTCAACAAAATAACCCTAAATGTGGATGATATTTCTGACCTAAGGGTTTGGTATGCCATGATGGGCATTGCATATAAGGATTACAATAAAAATAGAGAAGGTTTTTCCACCACCATCGCTATCTCCACTGTTCATCAAATGGTGAAGGAAGGAAAATTTTATGACCTTTGTGAGCTTTTAGGATAGCAATTATTAAAAAAATTGTAGAAAACCAAGGATTCACGCTATAATTTTTGGTATGGAACTTTGATTATTTGTATGATGTTCTATTTATTGAGGGAAATGCCTGGATTGAAGAATGTGATCTAGAGAAAGAATATTCATGTTGCACATCAAATTAGGGATCACATGCGTAGCTTTCCAGATACTAAATGATGTGACACAATGTTTTGGGGTTTCTTCAAAACATTTCAAAATAAAATGAAAAAGAGGGATAGATACCCTCAGAAGTTGTTGAAAGATATAAGAATGAAATTACTTTTATGGTAGATAAAGATAATTGTTATAAGGAGGGTGACAGGCTGTTGTGAGGTCCTATTGCTTTAGTTAAAAATGTATCAAATATATCGATCGGGTAGTGTTTGAGGGTTGTATGCAATAAGAAACATCTCGACTAACTCTCCTAGATTTTCTGAATTGTGGAATAGTTGTAAATGAAACTTAAACTAAAAGGCCATTTAAAATAGAAAGCATAAAAATATTAAGCTAGAAAGCATTAAATGATTAAACTAGAAAGCATATAAATTATCTAGAAAGAAATGCTTGCAATAAAATTGTAAAGTTTGAATGACAACAACTATCGTCTAACATCTAACTATTAACAGAAAACAAACTTAACAACCTACAACCAATAACTAGAGTGGGTGCTCCAGAATTTCAAATAAATAGAACTAAAGATTGTAAACTGAAACTACAACTTGTAGGAATAACTAACAGAGCTCGACTCATACAAACAATATTTATTCACATTTAACATATACAAAATGAAATTAATAGAATTAAAAACAAAGATACTTATCTATCCTATGAAATTCCCTCTGGTGGCCAGCTCTCGGGTATGCCTATGATTAATTCAGATCACATGAACTTTTGTATCTTCAAAATGATTTCGTCCATGATAACTCCATTATACAAAACTAGTAACTCAAAATAAGACTAGAAAAGCTTATTTAATTCATATAAGAAAAAGTATAACATAGAGACATAGTTCAAAAATGCATTATAATAGCATAACGGTATCAATGTTTCTGGCAATTACATATATATAATAAACTACTTAACAAAATCCTAGATTTCAAATAGTGGAGATCACCATTGAAAAAGTATTCTAACAGAATTTAAACTAATAAACAAATTGAAGTCCATAACATAAAGAATTTAAAAGGATCGAAGAGGAGCCATAAATAGTTTAAATATAAAGTAACAAAAAGCATTAAAAGACTCGTTCCATTATGCACTTCCAAAATTTCTAGCACCTAGTATTTCAAAGCATTATCCTCAACTAGTTGAAGTCCTCTTTAAAGTCCACTCATATTGTGCATAATGAACTATACAAAGGTTGAATTCTATACCATTACATCAACGTTAGTCAACCAATTCCAATTGATTTAGGAAATAAAGATTATACATCCTTTTACAAAAAGTAAGAAATTATTAATCAATTAAAAATAAACAATTTGTAGGATAAAATTGATTGGGAGAAATAAGGAAGGGTATTTGGCTTATCATATTTATGAGGTTATTTATACCTCATCACACTCTCCCCCTCCTAGGCTTGAGTAGGTCCTCCTACTCTTTGTTGTGTCATATGTCTTCAATTTCACATATTCTTGTTCAACTCCTCATACTTAGCACTGAGGTCATATGAATTTTCTACTTCTCTATCCCAATCATCAATATTTCTAAGGAAACCCTCATTGAATCTAACCTTTTCTTTCCATGACTATAAATTCTTAGAGTTCTAATTTATAGTAACATGCACTACAGGGGGTGGTGAAAGAAGTAGTGGAGACCTATACCTCATTCCCATCCACTTAGTCTTAAGTTGTTGCAGAATGTTTGCCAATGCCTCTGCTCTTTTGTAAAACCACTTAATATTAGTGGGTGAGATTACCTCTCTTTTTTAAGGTGCATGGGAAGAGGAGTGTACCTTTCTTCACAAGAATGCCATGCTTTTCCTATCAATTTTGGGCCCTGGACTTTAAAATGCTCAAAACATATCTGAAGGTTGTCATTATACTTACTTTTCATAGTTTCATTGATCCTAAAGCTTCCAAATTGTGCTTTAAAAGTAGAAGTTTTCCTATGGGAATGATGCCTATACCTCATTCCCATCTGGTTAGTCTTAAGCTGTTGCAGAATATCTAACAATGCATCTACTCTTTTGTAAGACCACTTAATATTAGTAGGTGAAATTACCTCCCTTTTTAAGGTGCATGGGAAGAGGAGTGTACCTTTCTTC
Organism: Sequoia sempervirens; assembly: GCA_007258455.2. Lineage (NCBI taxonomy): Eukaryota > Viridiplantae > Streptophyta > Pinopsida > Cupressales > Cupressaceae > Sequoia > Sequoia sempervirens. The sequence continues at coordinate 210,631,255 of VDFB02270651.1, read as the reverse complement.
ACAAGCATTCCAAGCTTGTCCTATCAATTTTGGGCCCTGGACTTTAAAATGCTCAAAAAATATCTGAAGGTTGTCATTATACTTACTTTTCATAGTTTCATTGATCTTATAGCTTCCAAATTGTGCTTTAAAAGAAAAAGGTTTCCTATGAGGGTATCGCATTTGAAGTCCAATAATTTTTTCTTCCTGTAAATATTCTCTTTTTCTTTCTTGCCATTAAATCTTGTTTTTCATGGTAGACATAAATTCCCTAAGATGAACTTCACCGACAAAGAAATTAACAAAGAAATTTGTATCTCTCCAAAAATAAATTGTGAATAAAGAATTCACACAACAAATCCTCTTGAGCAGCAGTTGATTCTTTGAATGTTTTCACAAACTCTTTATCATCCAAAACATGTGGGAGATTGCAAGAAATTCTCAACAATTTCCATCTTAAAATTTTCTCATTCAAAAAAATGGAATACAATCTTGATGGTTTTCTATAGGCTAATAATAATTTGCCAATTTGACAAGAATCTGTTTTGGCTTGATAAATGAGTTTATTATGAATGAGGATGGGACAACTAATTAATGATGAAATTATTATGATGGAAAAATATCCATAATAATTTCAATTTATTATGATGGGAGATGGTAATATAGGGCATGGATTTTGAAGGTAATGGCAAAATTTAATAATGGGCATGTGTATGATGTTGGAAATATCAAAGCATTTGGAAAGGAAAGGAATTTACAAAAATTCTGGAGCATTGTTGGAAGATGTGGCTAGGACAAAGAACAAAAATTATAGAGCATGCAGAGAGATGCACATGAGATGAAAAAGTGAAGTGGAAAATTTTTGGAGCATCGCTAGAAGATGCAGCTGAAGTGAAAAGAAATTTTTGGAGCATCACTGAAAGATATCATCATAATGTAACAATGAAAATTTTGAAGCATCACCAAAAGATGCAACCGGAGTAGCAAAACAAAATTTGAAGCACTGCTAAAAGATGTAGCTAGAGCAGCAACAAAAAATTTGGAGCCCCGTCGAAAGATGCTACCAGAAGGAAGAAACAACCAAATTATAGAGCATCGCTAAAAGATGCAGCCAGAATGCAACAAGAAAATTTATGGAGCATCACCGAAAGATGCCATCAAAAGAAGAAAACAAAATGAAGGAATTTGGACTTAGATTTTCCAGAGCATTGTTAAAAGATATGCCAGACTGTAGGAACAAAACTGGGAATGACACCAGTCATGCACACAAGTTCTGGAGCACTGCAACAACCAAGCCAATAAGTTACATAGAATTGCAACAAAGATGCACCAAAATTTGTATTTGTTAAAACATGATGTCCTGCAAAAACATAAATGAATGTTGTCAAGTCCAAAGGATAAAAAATTTAAAAGAAATGTCCAATAATTATAAATACATACACATGCATTTTTTTTAAGACTAGATGGCAATTAATCTGAGCATTCCATTGGCTCTACCATAGCAGAGTCAATGCATTACACTTCTCCTTGCATTTCTACCATCCTTGCAAATTCCTCACTGTTAATTGGTTTATGGTAGATGCATAATCAATGTTCGTTGACTAACAGAGTTTGAGTGTCACCATCAATGGGCTTGAGCTATACTGCTCCATTTGAAAATACCTCAAAAATTTCATATGGACCCAGCCAATGAGTGCTCATTTTCCCCTGATGATCATTGTATCGAGAATTGAATAACAGTGCCCAATCCCCATTATCGAACTATCTTTCCTTAATGTGTTTATCATGCCAATCCTTTCGTTTTTGTTTAATTAACTCAATTTGGTGGATGACATATAAAGTAATTTCATCTAACTCACTAAGCTATAAGAATCTTTCAACTTGGGATCATTTAAGATCTAATCCTAACTACATTGTTGTTCTCATGGTTTGGAGTTCAAATTCAATGGGTAGAAGTGGTTTCTTCCCAAAAACTATCTCATCTGGACTAAAACCAGTGGTTGATTTCCAATTTATGTTATAAGCCCAAATAGCTTTAGGTAGTTTCCTAGCCTAGTCTTTCCTTCCTAATGAAACTATTTTTGTCAGAATATTCTCTAGCTCCCTATTAGTGACTTCTACCTGACCATTTTCTTGAGGGTGATAGGGTGATGACTTCTTATGGCTTACCTGAAAAAATGATCAATGGAGGCTAATAGAACTTTAGACATAAACTAGGGTCCTTGATCTGTGACAATTGTTCTAGAGGCTCAAAATCTAAGAAAAAAATTATTATACAAGAAATCAACTACTTGTTCTTCCCTAGCAACTTTTAGAGCTTGAACTTCTACCCACTTGGTCAAATAATTAGTACAAACCAAAATATACTCTTTCCCTTGTGAAGGGGGGTCTATTGGACCGATAAAATCCAATCCCCACTTTTCAAATGGTTCAAGGACTACTTGGGGTTGCAGAGGCATTTCATTGGATGCAGTGGGTCTCCTTACTCTCTAGCATTCATCACAATGGTGAACATATTTCTTTAAATCTTTATGCATAGAGGGCCAATAATATCTTGCACCCAAAATCTTATGGGACATCCTCTTGGAAAAATAATGGCCTCCAAAGGGGTCATCATGGCAAGCTCTAAGGATGTTGTATGTTTCATATGCCCTAACATAACATCATAAAACCATATCAGGACTACATCGAAATAGTATTCCATTAATCCATTTGAACATAGCATTTTCTCAGACAAGACGTTTCTTCTATTTTAATGTAAAATCTGGGGGCAACTCTCAAGTGGCCAAATAGTTAGTGATGTCAGTGAACTAAGGAGTTTTAATGGAGATGGAAAATAGATTTCATCTAGGAATTCATCCTATGCAGGAGTTCAATCTCCATCATCTTGTTTGATCTGAGATAAGAAATCTACAACTACGTTGAACTTCCCTAGTTTGTCAACAATGATCACATTCAATTCTTTTAGAAGCAATAACCATCTAATTATCCTCCCGTTTACTACAGGTTTTTTCATTAGGTACTTTGTACTACAACTAGAAATTCCTTCTCTGTGGTGGTGTAATTTTGTTTAGTGGGGATCAAATTTTTACTAATGAAATAGATAGCATACTTTCCCCCATTCTCATCTTCTTGACCTAAAACCGCTCCTATAGCATCATCAGAAGCATTTGCATAAATATGGAATGGAAGGTTCCAATTAGGTCCACGTAGGATAGGAGCAGAGATGAGTTTCTCCTTGATGATTTCAAATGATGATTGACACTCTAGTGTCCAAATAAAATCAACATTCTTTTGGAGAAGGGAAAACATAGGGGTTGCAATCTTGCTAAATTTTTCTATGAATCTTTGATAGTATCCAGCATGCCCTAAGAAACTTCTAACATCAGTTTGGGTCTTTGGGGTCACAAGTTGTTGTATCAGCTCAATTTTATTAGGATCAACCTTTATCCCTTTAGCTGAAATGTGATGTCCCAACACTATCCCTTGTTCTACCATTATTAGGCATTTTTCATGACTCAGGGATAACCAATGGTCCTCACATTGCTTCAACACTCTATCCAAATTTTGAAGGCTTTCATCAAAATTTGACCCATAAATAGTTAAATCGTCCATGTAGACTTCCACACAGTTGTTTAACAGTTCAGTGAATATTGCCAGGATAGCTCTCTGAAAAGTTGCAGGAGCATTGTATAGCCCAAAGGGAAGGACGCAATATGCGAACGTTCCCCAAGGGAATGTAAAATTTATTTTCCCCTGATCTTTTGTGGCTACCTGTATCTGGTTAGATCTAATGAATCTGTCCAAGAATCAGAAATACTTCCTTCTAGCTAAATTATCCAAAACTTGTTCTATAAACGGTAAGGGGAAGTAATCTTTATGGGTGGCTTTATTGAGTTCCCTATTGTCAACGCACACTCTCCACTTCCCATTTTTCTTTGGAACAACTACCAAAGGCGAAACCTATTTGCTATCATATATGGGATAGATGAATCCTACTTGTAGTAGTTTCTCAATTTCAGTTTTAACAATGTCCTTCAAAGCAGGATTGAGTCTTTGTTGTGGTTGACAAATAGGTCTAACATCCTCAGTATAAATGTGATGAGTAAAAACACTAGGATACATTCCTCTCATGTATATATAATCCCAAGAAAGTTTTTTAGATCTATTCACCAAGACATCAAAAAATTTGTGCTCTTTTGGTTCTGTCAACCAGCTATTGATATTCAAAGTTTTTCCTGGTAGTAACATGATGGTTTTGACCCCTGGATTGTTGGAGGTGATAGTGTAAACTTCTCTGGTCAAAGTGTTGAGAGGACAGCTATGTGGTATGGTTCGATGAAGTTTGGCAATATTTTCAAAGAAATGATCCATTTTTGGAATGATATTAGCCAAAGGACAAGGTAATCCCATGCAACTAGTGTAATCAAATTCAGTATGATCAACATTGATTGGATGCCCTAGAATCTATTCTATGTCTACCATTTCCTCATCACTTGAGTCCATGGTCAGATTTCCCATATTGTTTTCCAATTCATCTTCTATCTCTTCACCATTTTGTTTAATGACTACCATAGCAAGTAAGCCTAGATTCTCTTGTTCATTGGGACCATCTGGTTCATTAGCCCAAACTTTATGTTTAGTAGGTTTGGCGGGAGGATGTACATGAATACATGTTTTCTATTAGGACCATGTGAAATGGTAATTCCTCCCTCTCTATAGTCAATCTTGGCTACAACTGTAACTAGCCATGGTCTTCCTAGGATTATAGGATAACTGTCTTTTGGTGTGAGGGACTGGATTATTTGAAAATCAATTGGATACTCCCAACTGTTAACCTTAACAAGAATTTTTTTTATGAAACCTTTGGGAATAGCTATGGATTGATTCGCCATCTGCAACACTCTAGTTGTAGGATGTAAATCAATGAGTCCCAATTTTTCAATTACATCGGCCATCATTACATTAATGGTTGCTCCTAAGTCCATGAAATCTTCTTAAACTACAAACAACTATTCTAACCAGAAATCGTGGAGCACATACCATATTTTCTCAAGGTGATATCATCGCATGGAATGCAATGTTTGCAAGATATGCTGAAATAGATTCATTCTCACATCCTCATCGATAGAGCTATGTAAATTTTGTAAGTTTAAACATGGGAATAGGTAGCATTCAAATGGTCAACTAAAAGATGAGGCTGCAAAAAGCAAAAGATAAAATACACAAAAACCAATGCAGCTACAATTATTTTATATACCGAGAATGATTACAGGAAGATGCTACCACAAAATTTGATAGACAACTACACATAACAAGTACATACACTTATTATTATTACACACTGCCTTGTCTGGGCCTGGTTGGAAACTAGAAAAATTAAATCTACTAACGCAAGTTAAGAATTGTCTACAACAAAAAGAAGTTATCAATTACCCTTATTGTGATTACAGATTTATGGTAGGCTAGATCAATAATGCAAGCATCAATGCAAGCATTGGATTTGAATGGGAGGCTAGATCAACAACTACCCATCAAATAAAATTCATAGAAATGTGATTGATTGACTAGCAATTTAATACAAAATAAATGATAAATCAATCATTTTCTGGGCTATGATCCAAAATCCTACTCATGTGTTGTATGAAAGAGAAAATAAAACTATAGTTGAGATAAAAAAAAATTGACGCTAACTACAGTGGAGGAAGAAGATGGTGACCAAGTCTACCTATATATGGTGGCACCTTAAAAAGTATTTAGTTGACTAACACTTGTTTAGTGGGTTTAACGCCTATCTAGTTTCCACGCAAACCCCACAATTCTGACGTGTTTAATATGTTATAGGATTTTTTAGTGTCTCAGTCAGAACATTCAACGAATTGAATAGAAAATCATAATTCATGTAGCAAATATTCTACTAATCAATGCAAGGAATGTGATTTACTCTTCTTCCACCCACACAAGCAATGTAAGACAGATTTGATCAATGGAAAATGAGTGAATGAAGGAAGGTCGTAGTTTTGTTTTCTTTTTTTTTCACACTATTTTCATAAGCTTGGATGCCCAGTAAACATGTCCTTAACTACTTGAGCAAACTGTTTTACAAAACAAACCAGAAAAAAGGATGCAGGCTAATCAAATTGCAAACAAGAGCAAGAATTAACAACATTGTGTAGGTAAGGACAACATCCAAGGGCAGCTACGCCAATAAAGACTAAAGGAGGAACCTTGCTTAGCAATTTGCTTCAATCAAATCAAGAACGGTTTTAAAAAATTATGTGAGCGATTCTAGGAAGGGAGTTGAAGACCCAAACAACAGTGTTTGTTTCTCTTTTTTCATTCTCTAAAGCAAGGATCAACAAAATAAGGCAATTCTTTTCAACTAATGTCAATCCTTTTTTTTTTTGTAGTTTGAACAAGCATTGTGAAATACAAGAAAAATAACAATTTAAGACATAGTAAGTGGATTCTAAAAAAGATTATGTAGGCACATATATTTCAAGAGAAGTAAAAAAAAAGATAGATGTTTCTATTTTATGTGATAGAAAGCAAGATGAAGTAACAACTTCCAAATATCAGCAAAATAGAAATGAAATGCATTAGTTCAGGCCCTCCTTCTAGCGCCAAATGTAAACACTAAATTCACACAAGATTCAAATGATGAACAAAATGAGTATTGTTAGTCAATTTAAAACAAGTAAATCTAGCATTCCTATGAAATATTCAATCATGCTACCTATGCAAACAAGATAAAAGAACCAAAACAACTAAATGAAAGCACATAAAAACATGATCAAACCCTATCCCATAGTGGGAGTGGTGCTCCTTTGATGTGAAAAGGATTCCCTTTCCCACCCCCTTGATAAGCTTCAGATGTGATGAAGATGCAAGTGCCTATAGTGAGAATGTTAAGATTGTGGATGATTGTGGATAGAAGTGGCTTTTATTTATAGGTTGAAGGGTTTGAAGTATGGAGAGCTGGGAGGAATGTGGGACTAAAGGATAGTCAATAAGATTGTGACACTTGTCACAAATCCAATGGGTGAAGTTGGAGTACATTTTGGAGAATGTGCATAGTTAATGCATGTGGTTGAGGATTTGAGAGGTGTAAGAGAGATTAATGCATGTGTAAGAGGCATTAAATGAATATGGTTGAGATATTTTGGAGGGAAATTGTTTGTGTAAGAAAGTTAAATAAGTGGAGTTAATGAAGGAATATTCCCTTAGAATATTCTTTTGTGAGGGAAAATGAGAAATTAGACAATTAAAAGAATTGATTTTCATGTGCAAGTGGGTGGGTTAGTCAGGGGTTTAGGTTTGACAAAGGTTGAGTCAAAAGCTAGAGAATGGGTAATGGTGATTAGGGATTAATTAATCCAGATTAATTAACTTGAAGGGATTAGGGGATTTGACATTTGATTTAATTAATTTGATTTATTAAATCAAATGAGAGGAATTTTAGGAATTTAATTAAATAAATTGATTTATTTAATCAAATATGATGCACATTAGTGAATTAATCGAATAAATTGCTTTATTTGATTAACAGATGAAATGATGTTAATTCGATTGTCTATATTTTACCCCCCTTTTTGAAGAAATGTACCAGTTGCATTGGTTCAAAGAATGATGTTGTCGAGATCGAAATTCAAAAATTTCCTAATTTTTTTGAATGCCCCAATGTTTCCCTAGCAAAAAGAATTATGTTGGTACACTGCCCCCTCAAGAGATCAGGCAAAATTTTTTGATTTGACGGTTGATCTCGTGACAAAGAGGTTCAAAATGGATGTATGGATGGTTAGACTAACAAATCTATATGATAATGACGATGCAAATGAGATGAATGATGTTTCCTATTATGATGATATATATGAGTATGCAAGATGGGTATGTTGATATTTTATGAATGCGGGATGGATGCATGTCATGTTAGCATGAAAGAGGATAGAATAATGAGAGGGGATCAACCCTTGATTCCACGAAGATGTAGAAGTCCAAAAAGTCTATGAGTTGTCGAGACTTTAGTAGATATGTGTTATAATGGAATCAAACTACGTGGTCTCTATGTGTATAATGTAGGTGAGGCTAATCTTTGATCAGCCCTCGAGGCCCCTAGGATAGGTCTTTTAGGTTAGGTTCTTGGTTGAAACTCAAAAAATACCTATACATTCAAATATATATAAAAAAATAACCCTAAACATTCAAATATCAGAAAACAAAAAAACATTTGAAATTTTAGAAAACAAAAAAAACATTAGAAAACATTCAAAAGACGTAAACAGCATCAAATATCTTAGAAAACCCTAAAAAACAGTTTCAAAATAATAAAAAACCAAAACATTCACATAAACTTTCAAAAAGACCAAAAACAACCTCAAAGCATTTTCAAAATACCAAAAACATTGAAATATTACAACAAATCCAAAACCATCCACTCCATTTCACCCACAATAAACCTTCATCCATAATAAATCAATCATCACTTTCAACCTTTGGAAAAACAAATAAAAAGCAAGTATCACAAGTCGTAAAGTGAAAACCTAAGTATCAAAATCTAAAGTCTAGATCATAGGTAAATGTTTCAGTGAAGTTTGTATCAATGGCTTATCATAAACCTCATCCTAAATCACATCTGATCAACATGTCCTAGGATGCATCCTTCCTATGATGGACATCAATATCAAAAATCACCTTAGCTAAAATAAAATCGAAAGAGATATAGATGACACTGACTGTTTTTCTTTGATCTTTTCTTCTGATTTATCTTAATGATCCATTCTGAGGACCTCTCAATGATGTCTATCAAAATGATTTAGAGAGAAAGGAATGGGACATCGATCATTAAATGTGCTTGTGGGTATTCTTGTAAAATAATCTTGGCACATACTTGCTTAGTTGTGTGTAGGGAGGTTGATTGGAGTACATTGTTGACTATTGTGTAGGCTTTGGTCCAATATATTTCGAACTACTAAACTACATTCCAATGAGGTTTTTGTATGTCAAGGTGTGAACAAGGATTATCCTATCTATTTGCAAAGTCAAATTCCATTACACTAGATACAACATCCTAGTTATTAATACCTTGATGCATTGTATCTATGTGTTATATCAAAAATAAGGAATGACGAAAAATCCCAAATCCCAAGATATGAGAAAATCATCATCATCATGCATTTATCATCACCATCTCTAATAAAGTCTTGGTGGATCATAGACTTGTTGGAATTTTTGAATCAATCATCAAAATCAATGGTCAAATCATTCATCTCATTCTTCAATCTTCTCTCTGTGCTAACCTGGTATCATGATAGTCAACAAAAACATCATCAATGCATCCATCTTGCATCCAAAAATCATAAGTATGCATACATCTTGCATAATCACAACATATCATAATACGAAAAACATATTTCACTGCAACATCATTATCATTTAAGTTGTACTGAATAATATAGGTTTGTTATTCTAATCATCTTAAATCATTGCACACATATCATAAACATACATCGCATTATCATATCATAAGCATGCAAACATCTGCATAATCCATGCATACATCATCTCGTAAATTGCATAGAAAAGTACACAAAAAGAATTGCATCCATTCATTACATCACATATCACATATATCATCACATATCACATCAACATGAATAAAATAAAATGCATCCATTCATTACGTTGCATCCATACATGATCATAATATATAAGCATATCACATCATATGCATCCATACATTCATACGCATGAAATAAACAACACATAAATCATCTTGTATATATATCAAAAAATTATTGTCATAATACAATATGAGTCAGTGTTTGTATATCAATCAAAAGTACAATATCCATGAGGCTATCAAAAAGGAGTCCATGAATGTATATTTGTATAAAGAATCGGGCAATAATCAAAAAGTGTCTATACAAGCAAGTTATCCCTGATGGCTACTCCCCTCCCCAGGCTGTCTCTCTAGCCAATCCTCAACCCAGAGATTTACTCCACTCCTCTGTGAATAATTGGTCTACCTAATCACCATAGGGACATCCTGATAATAATGCATATAATAATATGCAACCTCGGTCATGGCCTTTTTGTATAAACAGACATAAACTATATGTCCTTGTGTTGTACTTGTCATAGCCTCTAACTGCTGGAGCTGCCCGACCTCTTGTGCCAACTGCATATCTGAGGTATGTGGGAACTGATGCTCCTAATCCCTCTCAGCTGTGACTCCCTATACCTATTGTTAGGCCTAGTCTCTCTCAGCTGTGATAACCAATATCTACTGTCGAGCCTAATCTCACTCAATCGTAACCACTTGAAGTTATTGTTGTAACTGCTGAATTTGTGGATCACAAGGATTTGGCCCCAATGGTGGTTGTTGTGGTGGTTGTTGATGCAATGGTGGTGCACCTGGGACCTGTCTATCATGTTGTTGGCCATCCTGGCCATCCTGTCCTCTGTCCCAACCATCTGGCCCTCCTCCCTGTCCATTCTATGACTGGCCTTGACCTTTGCCTACACCCCTCCCTCTTGGCCTCCCTTATGGAGTTATACCTATCAGATCTGTCAGTCTGGGAGGGGGTACAAACCATGAATCATATGCAAGCATGGTATGTGCATTTTCTTGTCCCTAATCGTAGGCCCATGGCCTCACAACCAACTATCTAAAGCCCTCAACAACCTCATGGGTTGGGATCGTATGTCCCCATGCAGTCTCTTGGGCTGACATGGAAAAAATGGCTATATATTCATCATCAAGCATATCCTGCCTCTCGCCAAACTGTCTGGAAACCCTATCAGACAGGTACCTCTCTATCATGGTATGCTCTCAACCCTGCATATATTAGGTTTGTCAAGAAAAGAACAACTGTTGAACATGGTCATCATACCATGCTGGCATTTGAAGCCATGGTATCCATCAAAATATTATCATATCATCAATCACTCTCCTCCAATAAGGAATGTCAAGCTTCCCTATGTGTTGCAAAGTGATGGCGCCTTTGTACTGCCAAACAACTAGATCATCTGGCTCCACATATGCCATATGAACAATCAGTCAGAGCACATCAATGTGCTTCAAGGCCCATATGTGAAGAAGGGTGACCCTTGTACCAATCACTTTCCCATCACAATACACGAAGTCATGCATATCATGGTAAAGAGAGGCCAGTATCACTGGTCCCCATGCATACTAGGTCCTACTAAAAAGCATTATGTGCCAAGCCAGCCCCCATCCTGGACTAAATCCCCTACCCTGTCGATTTGGGGAAACCAACCTTGAAATCTCTACCATGATGATCAATCTAAAATTTGACACCCGACCATTGTACATCTCAAGGTCAATCTAGGAGTTGAACAGGACAATGGAATCCTAGTCACAAACCTCATGGTAGGAATCATTTCCTACATCAGTGTCATAAATCACATGCTCACCATGTATTGACAATCACAAAATCTACCATACATCCTCCATTGTCATTGTAGCCTCACCAGTGGGTAAGTGGAATGATGAGGTCTCGCTATGTCATTGCTCACATAGCATTGTCGTCATTGCCAAATGGGTCTGCACGATGGGCATGTAGGCAACGTACCACAAACCGATCTCTCCCAGGTGCTCCTATCAAAGCTTAGACAAATCATCAAGTCTGGACAACATAGTCGACTGGTGCTCGCGAGACATCAAAGGTTGGATAACCTCTTACACCCACGAAGCACATGGCATCAAAATTTACAAAAGTTGGCTAAGTTTGGAGTTTTTATCCCCCAAAATGACAAAAGCGTCACTATTTATGAAATTGTCGCTATTTACAAAAATGTCACTATAATTCAAATTCCAAACAACGACGCTCTATGCATTCAAATTGCAAATCGCGACTAGTGTCGCTCATCAAAACTACGTCACTCTTTGAAATTTGAAAACCCTAATTCTAAATTTCAAACTAGGTGAGTTCGTCGCTATTTACACCCACATCGTGATTTGCGATCAGGAAAACCTAATTCCAAATCATGACATGCATCACACATTACAATAGTGTCACTAAAATTGAAAATAGTGTCACCGATTCTAAAATTAGTGTCACTATATAGCGACGCCGCCTAAACTCAAATTTTAAAATGCAAGTCAAGTTTTGAATTGCATACTAGTGGTCCTATGCCTGGAGGCCTCTGGTACTCTTTAACTTGGTCAAAAATGTGTCGTGGGAGCACTCGTTGTGCCATTTTGTTAGGAGGTCAGAGCTCAAATTGTAAGGATTCTCTAAGGTGTGAATGCAAAAATGAATTGAAAGTGGCCCTTCTTCACCTATTTAAGCCTAAAATTTAGGATTTTTTGCCCTAATTTCAGCCAAAAGCTAGGGTTTTTCACCATTTTCACCAATCTTGCCAAACTGAAGCTTAATTTGCACTCTTTTTTTGCATTTTTGGAATTTTTTTGCATCCCAAAGCCTTTTTGGACCCTTGAGGTATCATTTTACCTTTGTCGAGTTCTAAATCAACCCAAAATTCAAATTTTTTGCCCAATTTCTCGAGGGGGTAGGGAACTAGCTTATTCCTCCCACTAGGGAAACAATGGGGCATCTTAAAAAATTAGAATTTTTTTTTATTTATTTAAGTAGCAATTTTTAATCTAAAGAGCGATAGTCTTTGAACCAACATAGCAAGTACCTCGCTTCAAAGAGGGCAAAATGTAGATACTGAAAAATGTCCTAAATGATACCATGCACTCAAATCAAGTATACTAACATCATTTCCTCCTAAAACCCATCCTCTTTTCACTTAATTAATTAAATTAGCCTAGCTATTTAATTAATTGCATCATTTGCATCTATTAACCTAATTGATTTAACCAAGTTAATTCACCCCCTTTCATGCTAACATTTCGTCCTATTAAATTAAATAAATCAAACTATTTAATTTAAATCCCTAAGTCTTCTTATTTAATTAAATAACCCTAAGTTATTTAATTAAATGTCATTTTGAACACCTTTTTCCCTCTTCATTAAATCATTTATTTAATGAATATCATAAAATTCCCCAAATTATATAATTAACATTGTTTTAATTATCAATTACTAATAAATCTAATTCCCCCCACTTGCAAGGGAATATTCCTCCTTTGTACATTCCTCCAAAAGGAATATTCCCATGGAATATTGCTTCCTCTTTTGCACATTAAAACTTTGTTCTAATTGCTAAATATCTATTTTCCCTCACCCGCACAAGAATATTCTCTCTCCTCACTCATTTGAAAAAGGATAATTTTCCTTTTCTGTGATACACTTACTTGACTTCTTGTGCAATTTAACTTATGACTTTTGCAAGTTAAAAATGTGTTTGTTTGGATAAAGGTGAACCCTTAATTAAATCTCATCATTGATTCTCACCTCTTGATGAGAATCCATGATCCATGCCTCCAACTTCCTCCATCCTTGACCATTGATTAACCTTTTTATCTCAACCCTCCATTTCTCATTTGCTTTCCTATAAATAGATCACTATTTGGAGACAAATGGATCCATCTTTTAACATCAAACTTATGTTGTTAAAATCACTCTTACTTTCACTCACATTTAGCATAATTTTAGCTTATTTTAATTGCATCATATTAGCTTAGCTTCCATTAATGGCTTCCATGATAACATAGATGCATCTATTTAGCTTAGAATCCATTTATTAGTTTTTCACTCACCCATATCAATCATCTTAGCATAGATCATGTTAAAATAGCTTGCATCATGTTCATTTATCTTTAAATCATGTTTCATCACACATCTTATAATGATTTCATCAGTTTTCTTCAATAAAAGTGATTGAAACAAGCTCATTATCCAAAGGATTGGGAAAGGGTCGCCATTCCACATCAACACGACACCACTCCCCCAATAGGATAAGTTTTAATGGATTAGATTAGAGGTTTATCAAGCTTTCGTATTTTAATATGCTAGTTTCAATGGCTTCTTGTCTTTGTTAAAATTGAACGATCTCTATTGGGATTGGCGTTTAGTGGCACATATATGCTTTGTATCCTCATGGATCAAGTGTAGTCATCCCATACTAATTCGTCAGGAATAGTGGGAAATGGAGAGTTTGTGACTAGTTAAAAGGAATTAAATGTTGCCACAAGGAAAGATCACTTTCCATTGCCATTTATTGACCAAGTTCTTGATTCTTTTGTAGGAAAGAAATATTTTTCATTTCTTGATGGCTTCAGTGGTTATAACCAGATCAAGATTGCACCAGAATATCAAGATAAGACCACATTTACCTCCCCCTGGGGAACCTATGCATATTTTGTATTACCTTTTGGTTTGTATAATGCTCCAGCTACCTTTCAAAGAGCAGTACTCAACATATTTTTTTATTTTTCACATAACTGCATGGAGATATACATGGAAAACTTCACCACTTATAGTGAAATTTATGAGGAAGCTCTCAATAACCTATAGAAAGTGTTAAAACGGTGTAAGGAACACAATCTATCACTCAATGAGGAGAAGGGTTTCATGATGATGACATAAGGAATTGTGTTAGGACACTTTATATCTAGCAAAGGAATACAAGTTGACCTAAAGAAGATTAAAATTATATTTACCCTACCCATACCATAGAAACAAAGAGATGTACAGAGCTTCCTTGGACATGTAGGTTATTATAGGTAATTCATCCAAGATTTTAGCAAAAAATTTGCACCTTTGTTTATTTTGTTGATAAAGTACAGTGAGTTAAATGATTGGACTAGAAACTGTCAGAGTTCATTTCAGAAATTAAAAGAAACTCTAACTCATGCACCAATTTTAAGAGTTCCAAATTGGACATTGCCATTTCACATACACACTAATGCATTAAAAAAATTCATTGAAGTATTCCTAGCCTAGAAAGAGGGGAATAAAGAATATGCAATATACTATATCAGCAAAAACCTCCAAGGAGCAAAGTTAAGCTACACTACAAGTGATAGAAAAAGGAATGCTTGCAATTGTCTATTCCATTAACAATTTTAGACACTACATTGTTGGCTATCAAGTGTAAATATACATACATATCATACAACCATTAGATACTTGATGAATAAACTAGTAGTAGGTGGAAGACTTGTAAGGTGGTTGATGTTACTACATGAATTTGACATAACAATAGTTGACAAACCCGAAAAGGCTAATGTGGTTGGTAAACTTCTTTCTAGATTGCCTACCCAATCAACAAAAGGAATGGTTGATGATTATTTTCTTGATGAGCATCTATTTTCTCTAAATGTACACACTTCATGGTTTTATGATATAGCTAACTATTTGGTGACAGGGCAGATTCTAGGTTATTTTTCTCCAAGAGAGAAAAGATAGTTAGCCCACAAATGCTTCCCTTATTCTTGGATTTCTGAATTTTTATTTTACATTAGGCCAGATAACATTATGAGAAGATGTCTCAGGGAGGATGAAGTGTTTGATATATTGAATGCATGCCATGATGAACCCTTTGGTGGACATTTTGTAGGCAAGAGAACAACCTTCAAAATCTTGACAACAGGATATTACTAACCAACCCTATATAAAGAATATGTTAAGTATACTAAAAGTTGTGACCGATGCCAGAGAATTGGGAGACCCACACAAAGTGATGAAACTCCTTTACATCTCCAGCTAGCACTAGCTCCTTTTGATAAATGGGGGGATATATTTTATTGGACCTATCTCTCCTAGTTCAAATAACAAGGAATACATATTGGTATGCACTGACTACCTAACCAAATGGGTAGAGGTAAAAGCATTGCTATTTTCCATATATGACAATGTAGCAAAAATTTTGTATGAGGAGATCTTCACTAGGTATGGTGTGCCTAAGGAGATAGTGAATGATCAAGGACCACAATTCACATCATGCCTAATTTCCAAATTGGTAGAGGAGTATCATATCAGGCACAATAAATCTACCCCATACCATCCTCAAGCTAATGGTCAAGTAGAAGTCACCAACAATGAGATTGAAAATATATTGACAAAAACATTGCAGCTTCATAGGAGAGATTGGGTATCTAGATTACCAAAAAAAAATTGGGAATATAGAACCACATGGAAGACAACTACAGGTTTTACCCCTTATGAACTGGTTTATGGAAAAAAAATAGTATTGCCTATTTAATTTGAATATAAAACATTGAGGACAACAATAGACTTGGGCATGGATTTAATAGAGGCACAAAAGGAAAGGTTACATTCTTTGAATGGATTGGATGAGATATGCATGGAAGCAATCCATCATATAGAGGTCATATAGTAGCAGCAAATGAAATGGCATGATCAGTACATACAGATAAAAGAATTCACTAAAGGAGATTGGGCACTGCTATATGGCTCAAGGTATAAATATTTCAAGGGAAAATTCCAATCTAGGTGGTTGGGCCCTTATGAAATTAGCAAGGTTTTCCCAAATGGAGCAGTATAGTTTCATACCATTGATGCAACTCAGTTCTCACTTCTTGTTAATGGAGACAGATTGAAGTTATATAAAAAACCAATACAATATGATAACTTCATATTTTCATTGATCTAGCAATATAGTGCTCACAGTGAACCTGTTAGAACTGTAAAATTCTGATAATTTCACAAGCTTTTCATATCCCTAAGTTTCTAATCGAATCCTCACCATATGCTCATGGCCTCTCTTCATAATATTTTGCTCGCATTCTTCCCATTTTTTATCCCATAAAATCCATCTACATCTGAGTATTTCACATTATGATCCAAATCGGCATGAGATTGTCAAGGTTTCCCCAACCCATAATACATTTTTGTCGATATATGTTTGTGTTTCCTATCAGCAAGACGTTTTTGATGTCACAGCAATTGGAGTTCACATGCAGGTATCTTTCAATAGGAGAGTCTTCTTCGATGTGGGCTCTTGGCGAGATCTTATTGTTTCACCGACTGGCAGCAGAAGGATACACATATCGGCAAAGGATCTTTCATCGGAGTAATGTCATAGCGAACCCTTTTTTCTCACCGACTATGGGGGTCTAGGAAAACACTTTGGCCAAACAAAGGGGTATTCGGAATGAGGTCTCGGTGAGTACCTCCAGTCTTGCCAACATGCAAAGGGGTTTCATCAAAAGGCTATCGGGAGGAAGCTACGTAGTCTTGCCGACTCAAATTTCACACCGATAAAGATATGCATCGGCAAGAGAAAGGGTCATCGACATGAGTCTCACCGAATAGAGTGATCTAGAGGAACAGGTTTGATGAGACATTTGGCATCGGTATGAGTCTTTTCGAAGAGTCATAGTCTTGCCGATGAAATTTATTTCATCGGTAAGATTAATTTCATCGGCGAAAGGGTGGTTACGTCTCTGCGACCAAAAATGTTTCATGAGGTATATTTCAGTATGACATAAGATGTCTATGGGACATCTCTCCAACAAGAGAATGTTATAGCGACACATGAGAAACAAAAGAATACATATCGATGAGAGACAAGAGATGTCTATGGGACATCTCCCCGACTCAGAAGTCACAGTGAAACGCAAAGGATGCACCCTGGGACGACTATCGGCGAGACTCAATGTGTCGACGAGATGACATAACATTACAGCGATGGACAGAAGGATGACTTTCAGTGATACATTTTCCTTCAGCATAACTACAAGACATCTCGGCGATTGTCTCATAGATGATTAACAAAAGCCTAAATTCAAACAATTGGTTGCTGACATGTGAATGCAAAGCGTTGTGTCTCTTCGGTGGCCAATGTATAAATGTTCATTCTCAATTGTAAAGATTATGAGATGAGATAGATTAGAGTAGATAAGGTAGAGAATATACAGTTGGATAAAATTTTCCATAGAACAAAGACCATGATGTATGTTTTCAAAATGGAGTTTTTAATAAGAATCAGTTGATGTCGCAGCTCATTTCTTGTGTCAATTGTCTGTTGAATTTATTGAAAGTATTACTAAGTTGTCTCCAAGATTGATGCTTTCTGGTTGTTTAAATTGATATAACAAGTTTATATTCAGTTTATCAGTACACATTTGTTGTATATGTGTGGTTAATTGACTGGTTCTTTCAAGAAAAGATTAAATCATTTTGGTTGATCACAGTAATCAAGGAAATTCGTCTGGATTATTAAAGAACTTGGTAGTCACAGTCTTGCATGTTTATACAAGTTATAAACAAAACATATGCCAAACAATTTGAGTGTTTTCCAGAAAGAGGTTGCCCATTGCTATTTCATTTGACTCCGCATACCCAATAAGGCACTAGTCTCTACATTTCACCATTTAGATTCATCTATTTTCTTTACATCTGTTAACTGAGCATATTAGGATTTAGCTTTGAATATCATATACAATTTATACCAAATTTGATTTCATTTGTCCACTCCCATTTGCCATTGTGGGAAAAATATTTCAAGAGAGATAAGCACATTAAGTCTGCTTCATTCGTTTAGGTACACTCGCCTAGGTCTAGCAGCACCTAAAGAGTAGAAAGCTTAAATCATTTGGCTTTGTCTGTTACCCTAAAACGTACCAAGAGATTGGCAGCCGCTTGAGGTTTTCCGCTTGCGTTTTTGAGAGCTAACAAAACCTAAAATAGAAATTGATTCAAAAATTCCTACATTAGTACTATGGGACATACCCAACATGTCTGGTGATCTAGAGGTTGAGTTACACAACTCGACCCTTGAAATCACCCAAGCATAATTTCTCATGCTTTAAACACCACATGCACACACAACACATTCTTCATGCACATATTGCATGGTTATAATGATACTTAGGGTATCTTCAAAAGGACCTGCTAACAATATTCACAAGGGACCTTTAATCCTGTAGGGACCTATAGCTTCACACTACCCACATTTTGATTGGGACCTAACACTGCAAGAGCCCATAGCAACATTCGATGACTGAAAGACTACTCAACTCATTTGACACCATATTTATTGCAAGGTTATGCACATTTATTTCCAAAATATCCACATATTTTATCCATCAATTCATGCTAAGTATCACGACATAATTTCTTTATTTCCTGTGATTCATTTCAAATCTTTGAAGCTGACAAATTGCCAGCTCACATATGTCTAATCGTATCCACTTTCCATCCAAGATACTCATTACCTTGTAGTTAATATATGTCCCATCAAATCAATAACCACATATGTTCTTTTAGTTTCCATAAGCCACCGATGGTTAATTTTGCATTACAGTACTTGAGGTATACTATTATGATTATTCAAGTTTTCTTTAAACTTTTTATGCACTTTTCATTTAAATTCCATGCATGTGAAATATTAAATTATTCATTTCCATCAAGTCACGTTTATACCGCCTCCAAATCATCATTGTGAAGTGAGTTCACTTCACCAATTAAGTTGGGGGGAGGGTACACTTACTCTATCTCTTCACTAGTCTTTTTCGAATTTTCCACCCTAAACCGAATTTAATGAAAATCATGACATGCAAAGACCTAAGTCATATTTTATTTTTATTACTATTTTCGTTGCCATTTTTGCAATTCCTAAAACTTGAAACCCTATAGAATTTGTGAGAACTTTAGCTTGGTTTGTACCAGAGCTAAATTTGGGAGGAATTTGCAGTTACAGTGTGGTGTGGTAGTAAGAATATATATGGAAACTAGGTTTTTGAATTCATAAGAGAAGTTGAAGGTGGTAGGCAGAGATTGAGTTGAATCTTCAAAGCTAAATTTGGTATACTGAGCAGTAAAGGGAACTAAGATGGGAGGAGATGTCATAAGGAGAGAGCCAATAGCTCATCAATAGATTTTGGAGGACGCAGTTGTCCTTCCTATATTCACAAGGGTTGGATGGCTCGAGTATTTTCTGAAATTAACAAAGTATAGTGATGATTTAATGAGAGGATTTGCAAAAAATCTCCAATATGATGAAGTCATGGTAAAAGGACTTTATGTGGATGCTTCAGAGACCACCATTGCTCAAGTGACCAGATTACCAAGGACAAGAGCAAGATTTCTAGCTCAGTCTAATGGATTCGTAGCTCGGGAGGAATTTTGTATAAGAGGAGAGGAATTAGATTCCCCATCACAAGATATGAAAAGAATGTCTCTCCATTGGTTATGGGAAAGGTGTGCCTCTTATGTTGTTAGATATATTACATGCAATGGTAGACAAAATATTTTATATACTTCCCATTTTAAGTTGTTAAGACATCTTAGGCGTAACAGGATAATCAACGTACCCAATTTCCTATACCACTTGTTGAACATAATGGCTTTAGAATACCAGAAAAGACAATCCAATACTTCCCTTTCTCACCATTGCTTAGTTACCCTGTTGATAAAAAGGATCCTAAGAATTCAATACCCACAAGTAAGGTGGGAGGATTTTAGGGCTGAGGAATGTAAGGATATCAATAGTTTATTGGTAGTACCTGGGGATATAAGAAACCAAAATGAACCCAAAAATGAGCCTGGAGAGGAAAAGCCTCATAATTCTCATGTGGCCTCACCTACTGACAGCCAAGGCGAATATGAAGAACCTGAAGAGCCAAAGTCCAGTTCATCTAAAAATGAGGAGTTACTTTCTTCTTCTAAGCCACAGAATTCTAAAATCAGGAGAAGTAGTATATCCACCACTTCCACACCCTCTAAACCAGAGGAAGAGGTTTCAAAAGGAAAGAGGGTTGCTCAAAAGCAGAAAAAAGAAAATGCCCCAAAAAAGAAGGGTATTAAAAAGGAAAAGAGGAAAGTTGAAGAAGAGATACTTACAACGAGACGTTCTGGTAGGATCAAGCAACAAAATGATGCAAAGGAAGGTATAGGGGAACCTGAGGGAGAAGAGGAGTGTAGAGAACAATTCTAGGGAAATCAACACCAGCAAGGAAAACAACAAGAGAATGTTATGGTTGTAGAGACTGATTCTGAACTAGGAGGGGATGCCCCTAATGATATGAATGCACCTGTGAAAAAGAGAAGGTATGTGATGATGAATTTTGATTCTAAATTAGAAGATTTATTTACTGCAAAGAAATTGAGAACAGAAGCTCCAGATATCCCCATATGTGGAGATTATGGAGGGAATTGGGCAGCTTGAAGATAGAGAAGAAGTTTACCTTGAGGAGAGAAATATGAGGCAAGAACTCTAGGAAGCACTAGATAGAATTAAACACCTAGAGTAGTTGGTCAAAAACTATGAGAAAAAGGATAAAGAAAGGGAAGTAAAAATGTAGGAGATGGGGGAGAAATTACAGTTGTATGGTCATGGTGCTAAGTTAGATTTGTTGGCACAATTGGCTATCACTAAGACAAGAGACAAGGAACTGGCCATCCCAAGTGAGAGACCCCCTCCTCTTAAAACTCCTGGTTATCACACAACTTTCTCTCTAGGCTACCAATTGTGGAGTGTAACTAATGAGCTTGCAAGGGAAAAAGAAAAATGGAAGAAGGAAAAGGAAAGATATATGCAAGGATTGGAAAAAAAAGAAATGGAATTGGATAAGTCAGCAGTCTGATTAGAAGAAGTTGCAAATAAGGCTGCACAAATTATCAAGTGTAGGCCTCCACCCAGGACTTATGCATTGTTTCTACAAGAAATGTTCTTGTGTTTTCATTTCAATAGATTAATTAGCGAACAATTTGCTACCATGAGTCAATTGGATGAGTTTCTTAAATTTTTTAAAACCTCCACATTTGAAGACCAAGATCAATTATGTGAATTTTATCTGCACAATTATGTGAATCTTGATGAAACAGAATGGAACTCCTTAAATTTTTTGGGGGATCTTCAAGTCGGAGCACTTATCTCTTACTACAGGAATGAACAACTTAGAGGAGAAATTATGGAAGAACATGATGAGAAAGAGAAATATATTGTACTTTTAGTAAGAAAAGAGGCTAAGGATTCCTACAAGAAATTATTAATGAGTGGATGAAACTTCTTGGGCATAAAAGAGTTGGAAAGACAATAATGAAACTCTGGAAGGAAGACTATGAGAGAATGAAAGTGCTAGTTGTAGATATTGTAAAACAATGTTATAAGTATGTGCAAAACCGATGGAACGAACTAACCCCTGAATTGTAGAAGAAGGAGCCACATTCTATGTACAACTTTACTACTATGCTCCAGATTTTGCATAAATATATGGAAACCAGTATTAATAAAGGAGTTCATTGGATACCCCTCACATTTCAACCACCTATTCTCCTTTGACCAGTTCCAAATTGGACTAGAGATAAAAGTGATGAATGTGAAAGGGAAGGGGCTACCAGAATGAGGTAGCTTAAATAGCATACCAAGGTTTTTATCTATAGTAGGATCAAGGTGCTAGTACAGTCATGGACCTAAGGAAAATTTCTCTATAGTATAATCAAGACCCTTAGTATTCTGCTTGGAGACAAGCAAAAAGTTAAGTTGGGGGGAAATGATAGGTCTATATAATAGCTTCTTTTTTGTTGGTTTTACGTAGACTTTAAGATACTTTTCAACATACTTTCTAAACAATATTTCATATCATACTATCCTTTTTATATCCATTATGCATGCCTAGACCCAAAAACATGGTGATGGAATTATGGTTTAATATATTAGCATTAAATGGTTTATATGAATATGTGTATGGGAATGTTGATGGAATGCTATGTTTAATTATGATGGTTATCCTTGTGTATGTGTTTTGTGAAACTAACTTGTTTGCAGCTAAAGAAGGAACCATGATACACAACAGTTGCAGGATGAACTCATAGCAAAAGGGTCGTTGGACACTGAAACAAGGGAAACTATAGAAACAGTTGAACGTGATGATCATTGGTTGAAGGAAATTAATGAAGATAGAATGAGCATTATTATAATCAGTTAATAAACACTAAAGAAGAGGTCTTTCTTACATAGAACTTTGATAGATGGGCATATGATTTCATGCATTTGGTTTTGACAGAGTTCTAGTTTTGATAGGATTCTCCTTCTTTTTCAGTTGTAGGTTGAATTTAATTCCAAGTCTTAAATCCATGCTTTAGATATTTGGAGTGGAGTTAATGATTTCAGTTAAGTTGTTGCTTTCAATAAATATTCCCTCAGTTTGTATATAACTATCGAATGAATCCATAGTTTAGTTAGTTGGTTTTTTGCAATATTATGTTATTTGTTATTTTCTGTTTAAAAAATGAATCTATAGAATGATTAAGTATGATTTGTGCAAGAATATTTTTTAATCTTTCATCTTATGCAATAAATGGAGATCAATTCATGGAATACGTGAAATCTATTAGTTAGATTGAGTTCAATTAAGTGGGAACAGTTACTTGAGCAGGCCACTCAAGATATTGTTCTTCACTTCGCCTTTTTAGTTATTTGTTTCTGCTAATAGTTGTTATTAGTTTATTATTATTCATAAATCATATGCAAGTTAATTGAGATTGCATTTCTTGCTTATTATGAATGAATGCTTAGGAACATGCATGGAATGATTATTAGTAACACTCTGGAGGATAGTTTAGTTGAGTCAGTAGTCTTTATCAAGTTTTCATTTAACATAGTTTCATTTCATTAGAAAAATTGAAGTCACATCCTTTACTATAGGTACTCGTAGCAATTAGTTTCATTTTATACTTTTACTATTTTGCAACTTTGTGAAATTCCAGCAATTAGAATGACTTTCATAGGATAGTTTAAGTAGTTTAAGTCCATGAAGGCATATATAATGATGCACCATCATAAGCTTACGTACCTTGGTTGATGATTTAATGTAGTCTTAAGTAGTGTCAAGTGGACCAGTGTTCAGTTAGTTGGCCCTCTGAATTGAGTGGATTCCACCAAGTTTACAAAACATTAGCTTAGACTCCATAGTACCCTCTAGATGTACATGGTGGAAAACTTAATTGCTTCATCTTTCGTCATTAGTCTGAGGGAAAGGTATATGTCTAGATTATATGTACCAATGCAAGAGCTAAGCATCTATTAGATCCAACATAGGAAAAGAGTATCAACTTCTCAAAATCTTGTTGCACATCTCTATGAAGGGATTATAACCTAGGATTAAGTTTAAAACATTTTGGTACTTATTCATGGTCATTTGATTGGCAAGTGACATTTCACTTCATATCTCATTAGGAAGAGCTCTATATTCTACATGAAAAGCCTTAATATCATCAAACAATGAGTTTTTGGCTTCATTTTTTGGAGCATCTACCTCCTTAAATTTAGAAAGGTAGGTTAGGTTAGTATTAAGAAGCTAAAAGAATAAGTCTTTTGCATGTGGCTCTGAGTGGCATCCAAATGATTACCCTAAAAAAAATTTCTTTGAATGTTTGTTGTCTAGGTATATTCATATTAGTTTCTATCTTGTGAAGAGATTATTTCATCATATCAATCATTAAATCAAACTTTCTCTTGGCTTGACCATCTATGATTTCATCTATGTTAAATTGAAAGTTGAACTCTAAATACACAAGTTGGTAAGATCACTATCTTTAATACCACTGTAATCTCCCAAGCAAAAATAATAATATAAATTTGATTAGTAACCTTCTACAATCACTTACTATGTGAGTGAAAATACTAGTAGCCCTAATATTCACTCAAATCATAGGAAACTTAGATTAAAATTACTATTTATGCATCAAGAATATCATGACATTTTAAACAATAAATTATAAAATAACTTTTGATCTCTTGTTATATATTGAACAAAATAATAATAGGTGTACATCTCAATCTTTACAATGAGATAAACAAAGATAGATAAGAACTACTTCACATGCACAAATATATAAACATGAGGTAAATAAAAAAAATTAAAATGTAAGAACATATTGTTGGGAAAAGAAACCCAACTGTAGTGGGCAAAGAATGAAAACATGCACAGCTCGAAGGAGACAAAAATATTTATATATATTCGATTTTCTATTTCATCAAAAGGATTACATTCAAAAATTTACTGACAAAAACTCAGAGCAAAAGCTCTGTACATGCTTCATACAGAAAATTGTGCTAGTTCTATAACATCTTCCTTTTGTGTGATGTTGTTGCGTGCTGGAAACATTCTGGAGCACTGGAGCACTATTAATTTGTCCTCTGCTACTGCAAGTTCTCTTGAACTTTCACTTCTGTAGTTCTGCTGAACATTCTTTCTTTTTGTTGCTGCTGCAAAAAAATTTTGTCTCTGTCTCCTTCTCACTTACAGCTCCAAAAAAATTCAATTCTTCTTTTATCCTTTTTTCCTTTCCAAAAACTGGTGCCCAATTCAAATTCAACCACCACAATTAATTTGTTGCTGTCCAACAAGGTCGTCAGACACGACAAGGGGGAAACTGCCCAAATTTGGTTTCATCTAATGGTGCAATAAATGCACTTTCCCGTTGCTGCTTGGGATTAATTATTCCAACACTCCCCCTTAATCCTGAGCCATTCTTCCCTTCATTATCATTTGAAACTTCTAGCGCAAAACTTCCGGAGCAAATTTTTCAGCGCAAGAGTTTTTGTTTTTCATCATTCTGCAAAACTTTCGGAGCAACAGACCAAAAGTTTTGAAGCACCAACGCAAAGTTTCTGAAGCAAGCCTATGTGCATTTGTTCTGCATTCTGGAACTATCTTCTGAAGTTTCAGAGCATCTGTCCTTTTCTGTGTTTTTCAAAACCAAAGTTCTAGAGCATATGTGCTTTTTTGTGTCTTCCATAACCAAAGTTCTGGAGCATATGCGCTTTTTTGTGCTGCACTTTTCTATGCTTTCCAAAACCAAAGTTCCAGAGCATATGCACTTTTCTGAGTTATCCAGAACCAAAGTTCTGGAGCATTCTTGCATACCAAGCTTATTCCTTAGGCGTTCAAAGGATTCTTTTGACAATGCCTTTGTGAAAATATCAGCGAGTTGCTACTCAGATCTACAATAATAAAGTTGAATCTCTCCATGCTCAACCAACTCTCTTATGAAATGATATTGAATTTCGATATGCTTGCTTCGCCCATGAAAGATGGGGTTCTTCGTTAATGCAATAGAAGATATGTTGTCACAAAATATGGTTGTACCATCTTCTTGTTGCTTATTCAAATCTGCAAGGATTCTTCTAAGCCAAATAGCCTGACATGCTGTTGCATTTGCTGCTATGTATTCTGCTTTGGTTGTGGAGAGTGAAACTATGGGCTGCTTCTTTGATTCCCATGATATTGCTCCTGAACCCATGTGGAACAAATATCCCGAAGTTCTCTTCATGTCATCTACATTTCCTGCCCAATCACTATCTATGTACCCAACTAGTTGAAACTCATTTGAGGCGGTGTACATAATGCCATTGACATACCTTAGAATTATTTTTCCAACTTGCTAGTGTGTCCTTAGGTTGCTCCATGAACCTAGAAATTAGGCTTACCGTGTACATCAAATCTGGTCTTGTTGATGTCAAATACATGAGGCTTCCAACCATGCTTTTGTAGAGGGTTGGGTTAGCATTATTGATGTTGTCCTCTTTGCTTAATTTTAGACCTGTAGTTGTTGGGGTTGGGGTTGGTTTGCTGTCCAACATTCTAAATATTTTCAAAATTTGTTTAGCATAACTTATTTGTGAAATAAAGATGTCATGATCTATTTGTTGGACCTCTATGCCTAGGAAATATTTTAGCAAACCTAGATCTGTCATTTCAAACTCATTTTTCATTGCCTCTCTGAAATCAGCAATAAAAAGATTACTATTTCCTGTGAAAATTAAATCATCTACATACAGAACAACAATAAGAATCTCACCATTGGTTGCCTTGATGTAGAGTGTGGGCTCACTACTGCTTTTGCTAAAGCCATTGATCAGAAGGTATGAATCAATTATGTTGTTACATGCCTGTGGTGCTTGTTTAAGCCCGTAAAGAGCTTTCTGAAGCTTGTAGACCTTGTCTTCTTTCCCTAGAACTTTGTATCCAGGTGGCTGCTCCACATACACCTCTTCTTTTAGCACTCCATTCAAGAAGGCTGATTTCACATCCATTTGTAATACTTTCCATTTGTGTTGGGTTGCAATTGCTAAGACTGCCCACACTATTTCCAGCCTTGCAACTAGTGCATATGTTTCATCATAGTCTCTTCCAGGATGTTGTTTGTGTCCCTTAACAACTAGCCTTGCTTTATGCCTTTCAATCTTACCCTCAGCAGTGCATTTGGTCTTATAGACCCACTTAACTCTAATGACTGATTTCCCTTTGGGTAAATCAGTGAGCTCCCATGTTATGTTTCTCACTATAGTGTTCATTTCTTCATCTATGACATTACACCATTTTTCTTTTTTCACGACTTCTTCAAAATACATTGGATCACTATAAGAAAACATAGCAAAATTTGAATTCTCATCAAAGTCATCATACCTTTTGCTGTCATAAATTTCCCTCATGCTTCTTGTCTTTCGTGGCATCAAAGATGCAAGCATAGGATCGGAATTTCTGGAGCTGCTTGACTACTGGATTGATGAAGAAGATTGTTGTTGTGAACTTCCGGAGCATCTGCCATGCTGGAAGTTTCTGGAGCAACTTCCCTGCTAAAAGTTTCTGGAGCTACTACTATTGTTTTCTGAACTATTACCTTGCTGTAAAGTTTCGGAGCATCTCCCTTCTACAACTTCTTCATCCTCAAGAGGTATTGAAACATAAATACCTGTGTTGCTATCAACTGTTCCATCCCATGACTCATTTTCAATGAATTCAACGTCCCTGCTGATCACCACTTTCTTGGTGATGGAATTGTACAATCTGTAGGCTTTGGATTCTTCACTATAGCCTATGAAAATGCATTTTTCTCCTTTGCCATCAAATTTCTGCCTTTTCTCTTTTGGCACGAGTGCATATGCCACACATCCAAATATTCTCAAATGTTCAACACTCCATTTGCATTTCATCCACACTTCTTGTGGGATCCTATCACGAATGGCCTTTGTGGGGCACCTATTCAAGATGTTGATTGTTGTTGCTACAACATCACCCCAATACTCATTAGACAAACCTTTTTCCTTTAACATGCTTGCTGCCATCTCCGTGATGGTTCTATTCTTCCTTTCAGCCACTCCATTTTGTTGTGGAGTATACCAGGCTGTGAGTTGTCTTTGAATGCCATGAGACTTGTAAAAATTCATAAACTCGTGATAGATATACTCTCCCCCTCTGTCTGTTCTGAGGACTTTGATATAATGGCTGCTTTGCTTTTCAGCCAAGACCTTAAACTCTTTGAACTTCTCAAATGCATCTGATTTTTTCTTCAAAAGATAAACCCAAATTTTTCTACTATAGTCATCTATGAGTGTCATAAAATAAACATTTCCTCCTAGGGTTGGGGTCTTCATGGGACCACACAAATCTGAATGCACCAACTCTAATGGTGCTCTAGCTCTCCTAGAATGCCCTGATTGAAAAGGATGCCTATGTTGTTTACCTAGGATGCATGCTTCACACTTTCCATCGAGCTCTACAATTGCTGGTAGGCCCCTAACCATATCCTTTTTAGCTAAAATATTTAAACTAGAATAACTTAGATGCCCATACCTCAAATGCCAAAGCTTGGATGGGTCTTGGATGACTATCTTGAAGGCTGACTGCTGCAAGCCTGTTGACCGTGCTAAGATTTGCATTTTGAGGGGAAACATTTGGTTTTTTGTCATTTGAACCGCTGCCATAACTTTCTTGCTTCCATCTCTATCATAGATGATGCATTCCCCTTTCTCCATTAGCACTCTATATCCATTTTGCACCATTTGTCCAATGCTCAAGAGGCTGTGTTTCATTCCTGGGGCATAGAAGACATCATGAAGTTGTCTTTCTTCACCATGCTTGGTTTGTAGGCACACTATGCCCTTGCCCATGACTGGAACTTTCTCATTGTTTCCCATTTTGATTTTAGACTTAATGTTGTGATCATTGGAGGAAAATAAATTTCTGTTACCACTCATGTGGTTGCTACAACCGCTATCCAAGTACCAAACTTTAGCGTTGTTTTGTTCTGCAAGATTGTATGCAATGAACACTTGAGACTGTTTTTCATTTGCAGCCTTGTTCTCATTTGCCACGTTTGCATTTTGACTCCCTTGGTCACGTTGTTTCTTCCTGCATTCACTTGCATAGTGACCATACTTGTGACAGTAGTAACACTGCACATTGCTCCTATCAAATCTTCGATTTGAGCTGCTATTTTTCTTTGTGTTTTGAAAGTCTGATTGGGAGGTGCTTGTCTCCTCCTGACTATTTGAGCCTCCTCTTCCGGAGTTGCTTCTACCTCTACCTCTTTGACCTCTTCCTCTACCATTTCTTCCTCTTCCCTTGCCTCTCACATTTGCTTGTGCTTTGAAGGCTTGTTCTTGGGAGGAATTTGCAAACCTATTTAGGCGTTGCCCATGGGTTTGAAGTGAACCCATTAACTCATCAACTGTTAGTGTTGAGAGGTCCTTGGCCTCTTCTATGGCAATAACCACTAGGTCAAATTTTGTAGGTAAACTTCTGAGAATCTTCTCCACAATCTTCTGCTCTTCCATAGTTTCCCCATTTATCCTCAATTGGTTAATCAAGGTGGAAGCCCTTGTATGAAAATCTAAAATGGACTCGTTGTCCTTCATTTGCATGGTCTCAAATTCTCTCCTTTGCAGCTGGAGTTTCACTGACCTGACTTTCTCAGACCCTTTGCAGATGGTTTGAAGTATTTCTCATGCTTCTTTTGAATAACTAGCTGCTGCTATTCGAGGGAAGATAGCCTCTGTCAAGGCTGCCTCAATCAGATTGAGGGTTTTGGCATCATTTTTCCTCGTCTCCTTCAACTGGTTCTTTTGAGCATTGCTCAATGCTGCAAATGCATTTGGGTCAGTCACATCTGTAAACCCATTTGCTACTAATTCCCACAAATCATTTGCTACTAGAATGGTTTTCATTTTCTTTGCCCAGACATCATAATTTTTTCCATCAAATATAGGTGGTTGCTACCAACTCCTATTGTCTCCTCCAGCCATTTTGCTAAATAGGGGAGAAACTATAGATACCTAGATAAAATCTAAGGCTTTTCTAAATACCTAGAAACTAAAGTTCTGTAACTGCACGCGTAGGAACAAAGTTAGGGCTTTAACAAACTAAATGCCCACAAAACTTAGGGCTCTGATACCAGTCTGTTGGGAAAAGAAACCCAACTGTAGTGGGCAAAGAATGAAAACATGCACAGCTCAAAGGAGACAAACACAAGGAGACATAAATATTTATATATATTCGATTTTCTATTTCATCAAAAGGATTACATTCAAAAATTTACTGACAAAAACTTAAAGCAAAAGCACTGTACATGCTTCATACAAAAAACTGTGCTAGTTCTGTAGCATCTTCCTTTTGTGTGTTGCTGCTGCGTGCTGGAAACATTCCGGAGCACTAGAGCACTATCAGTGTCCTTTGCTACTGCAGGTTCTCCTGAACTTTCACTTTTGTAGTTCTGATGAACATTCTTTCTTTCTGTTGCTGTTGCAAAAACTTTCTATCTCTGTCTCCTTCTTACTTACATCTCCAAAAACATTATATTCTTCTTTTGTCTTTTGTTGTCTTTCCAAAAACTGGCACCCAATTCAAATTCAACCACCACAATTAATTTGCTACTGTCCAGCAAGGTGGTCAGACACGTCAAGGGGGAAACTGCCCAAATTTGGTTTCATCTGATGGTGCAATAAATGCACTTTCCCGTTGCTGCTCGGGATTAATTATTCCAACACATATAAGATAAATAGATCAAATAATAAGAATCACTACATACATAAGATGCTCAAAATCCAAATAAAATAAATAAAACATAGAAGAAAAAAATTAAACACCATAAAGAGGTTTATCGACATCATCCACATACTAACTTGTATTGCATATGATAAAACTCCTTTCTCTCTGTTCTTTTTGGGTGGGCTGGGGGCCGATGAGATTACAGTTGGAAAATA
This sequence comes from Sequoia sempervirens, assembly GCA_007258455.2. Lineage (NCBI taxonomy): Eukaryota > Viridiplantae > Streptophyta > Pinopsida > Cupressales > Cupressaceae > Sequoia > Sequoia sempervirens. Next base: position 210,600,388 of record VDFB02270651.1, on the reverse strand, counting down.
GACGTACCACCCACTAACGTGATATTTGTTAAGCATAATGAAATGTGAGGAAGGGCAAAAGAATTGTGAAAGGATGACCAAAAAGAAAAGAAAAGCATAACAATATCAATGACTGAGAAAGACTGTTCAACTCCTTCCGTGTTACCTCAAGAATTTGTATCATTTTTCCCTTAAAGTGGAAATATTGTAAGGCCCACATCCACTGCCCATAAAAGCAGACCAAAATCTAGTGCAGCCTGGCCAAATGTTGTTTTCCATACGTCTGAAATTCTTGTACTCCTGGCGTCCTGATAAAGCTCTCCAATGTTTGGGCCCAAAAAGTAATTGTAACCTAACTTCAAAAGAGACCAAGGAAAATGATTGTAATTAAAGCATCAAGATAAGGATAAACACTGCAATTTGAAATACTAAAAAAAATTCTTCTATACTGTAAGCAAGCTCATGGCCAGGGCTCATCTCTACTGCTTCTTTGGATAATATACACTAATCAATATATCAGATGAATTGTTAGGTAGAATAGTTCTTTACATTTCCACTTTAGAAACGTCCAATAAGCTCATGGAACAGAATCTAATTGATTTGGCATCATTACTTTGAAGTACAAATCAATTCCTTGAAGTATACCAGTTATACCTACGATTATTGTAGGATTAAATCATTCAACCTTAAAGGATTGTCACTATTGGGCCCATACGATTTTTAGCTCTTTTACTGATTCTGGTAAGTAGCTTTGTTATGGATATATTGAGAGTGTACTGAAAAGATCCATTTATTTAATTTGAAATAACTATTCTTGAACATAATAAAATAACCAGTCTTAAACATAATTCAATTCAAATGTTTATAAATATTCCAATTTGACTTCCTTTGGGAAGGCTCCCTAACTTGGAAACTGGTGGGCAGTACATCTAAACTGCGCACACGGTTATTTAGAGTGGGTATATCATTAAAAATAGAAGTCAGGTATGAACTCTCCATCATTCTTTGATAGTTGACGTCAGTGTTCTTTGTATTGGCTAAGATAGATAATATCGCTCTCCTGCATATGGTAATGCAAATTTGTTTTGATCATTGAATTTTATAGCCGTTTGGAATGTTTGATTTGACTGGTTTTAGATGGCCGTTGGTTTTAAACGAGGAGATTTCTTCAAGGGATTATTGTTTGCCCATAGTTTAAGCAAATCTTCAAATGTAGGAGAAAAGATCAATGGAGTTAATGTGAGAGGATGCGTTTTGTTAGCAGGGATAAATACAGTGCATGTGGGACAACCGTTATTTATCCTTATATATCTTATATTTAAAAAAAAGGTATTAAATTATTAGAGTGAGTTGGTGAAGGGTATTGTCTTATAATTGCTACCTGGGCCAGTTCACAATTGTCATCACAGATTCTGGAACTTACCAAACTCTTCTGTCTCTTTATAAACTGCAGTGCGTCCACAGGTTTGGGGGTAGACTAGATCTCGTGATCTTTTCCCTACAATAGCGTGCTTTAGCCAATCGAACTAGGCCCCATGCCCCCAAATTAATTTTTAATTGTAATAGTAAAATTAATATATTTTATAGTTATACTTCAAAGAAAATCAAAATAATTGGTAAATTATATAATGAATTTCAAATTAACTTTTGGTTGTAAAGGTGCAATTAATATATTTATATTAGATTTTATCATAGACATATATTTCATCTCATTTATTATTCCATACTTCCTCGTATCTATTTTTTATCTCAAGATCTCACATTTCTTATCCTAGGTCTATTTGTGACAGTGGAGGAGTGGCCCAAGATTAAGTAAATATGACCCAAATTTCAAAATTTTAATAATTAAAATTGTGGACTCTCATTTTGTTGGAACCCATTTGGTACACTTTATACAAAAGGACCTAATTAAATTATCTAATCAAATTACCCTTCAAGTCCATGAGCCCTTCATCGACTAGTAAAGTTGAATGGTTCTAAATAAGCCCAATAGAAATCAAGTCTTATTAACTGCAAGACCTTGATACCATGAAGAATGAGACTAGAAATGTCAACCTAAAAATTCTTTATAAATAATATAAAAACCTTCATAAAAAATAAATGATGTATCTTTTTTTTTTGTTTAGTGAATCACTAAGGGGCAGCTCCCTGATCGTTTTTTTACTCAAGCGATGAACCAGTGAGGCCACATTCAAGGGACCTCATCCCCGCCATTCCTCTCCTCCTCTTCCTATCCTCCCTCAGCCTCCTCACTTCTCCTTTCCTCCTCTCCACCTCCTCCTTCTCTCTGCACCTCCTCGGCACTCCTCTGTCGATTCCTCCCATCTACCCCCGCCTGCAGCCAGCCAAGCCCATCTTTGGCGATCGTTGATCTATTACCCTCCTCTTCGAGCTAGCCTCCTTCCTACCTGATGTCGCCACTCGTCTGTCACACCCCCCCACCACATCTTCATGTCACCTTTGTTTTCTCTCCATTGGCCAGCAATCCCCCCTGCACCAATGTCATCCTCTGTCCTTCGACTAACAATCGTTCGTCCCACCATCTATTGGTGGGATTCGAACCCTTGACAGTAGTTTCACTACAGCTTGCAACCGAAATCATCCCCAATAAATGATATATCTTATTTTAAAAAATATATAATAGATTATAAATATTATATATAATTTTTCAAAATCTATACAAAATCGTTCATTATCTATAATAGAGACTTGCCCAAATTTTGATTATATTTTAAGATAAAAATCTCTCATAAAATTGTTTTCCGTATTGAGCTCCTGCGTTTTTTGGGAGAGCAAACAATATTGAGTATAACGTAATTCGGTTGGAAGGTCTACAGATGTGATAGATATTGTTTTAGTTATTTTTTTGGGTTAGTTGAAAGTAGTTGATATTTTTTTAATTTATTTGATATCTTAAATTTATTTAAAAAACCTTAAAAGATATTTATATTAAATGTAATATTCATATTAATTTATTATATTATATATATAATTTTATTTTTATTTAAAAATTATTTTAATGTATTTATATATTTGTTTATTTAATAATTATTTTATACTTTTTATTTTTAAGATTAATTAGTTAAAGTGTCAAAATTATGAAAAACTAAAAAATAGTTTTACATACTATTTTATTTTACTTTATAAATATTTTATTTATTACATATACACATGAACATATGAATGTTAATTTTAAAATTATTATATTTTATCTATATTATTTATTTTATTTTTTTCTATATATTAATTTTATTTTATTTTTGTTTTGAAAAAGATTAATGTACAAATTATATATTTTTTATATATTTTTTTTTTAAATCTATCATTTTATTTTATTTTTTGCTTTAAAAATATAATAAGTATTAAATATTTATATAACTTTATAATAGTTTCATTTGTGGGCATTAATATATATTTAAAAAATTGGTATCTTTAAACTTAAAAATAAATATTCTATCAAATATTTCTCCCCTTATTGAATTATTTTTTGATTAAATTATTTTTTGAAGTTGTTTGCTAATATCATTTGACCTTATCCTTTTATATATAAAAAAGGTGAGACATTGGAATATCTTTTGGCCCTTTTAGAAGGCTTGTTATGGAAGAGTTTATTATTTAGGTAATGTGAGACCCCACCTTTCTCATTTAATGTGTTCTTGATGATATCATATTTTAGATGGTTATGTTTCTATGATTGGAAATAATGCGGGATTTATCATGTGTTATGTTCTAGATATGTTATCATAAATTATACTAGTCATTTTCATGTGTTATAGGATCTTTATGAATGATGGTTGTTTAATATATGTTGATCAATAATGGGTTTATGTTTGGTTATTATTGAATACAGTCTTAAATTGTGAATGTGAGTATGTGATGATTGATGCTCGTTGGTGATAGGTTATATATTATAAGATGGATTTCAATTGGTTACTATTAGAATTAGTGATGACGTGGTTATTACTAGATGATGTGTTCTATGTTATTACTTGATTTCATTAGGTCTTATCTAGTGGACTTTGTGGAAATGATAATTAATGGAGTTGAGAGAGAATATTTGTATTTTCCCTTTGAATCTTCCTAATTTAAGAGCGAAATTTATAAAATGGAGAACACCTAGGAAGGCAATTTACTCCAACAAGCTAGTGGGAGGAATTATACAAAGCTCCCTAGAGCATTTTAGTTTCAAACCACTATGAATTGGCTAGTCTCTTATGGTCCTTAGATAGTATGCCATAAATTTGTTATTTTTAGCTCCTTTTGTCAAGGTGTTGTAAGTTTGCTATTGCTTTGTAGTTACAAATAAGACTAATACTTAGCTCCTTACAATTGTTAATGAGACTAATACATAGCTACTTATGAGGCACTAATGCAATCAATGTTTAGATCCTTTTAAGCATAACATTAGATATGAAATTAGATATCCAAAGTTGAAAAATTCAAAAAGACATTACATCCACATTAGAAGCTAGCAATGAAAGACTCAAAATCACAACTTAGAATTTTATATTGAACTTGAGTTTCTAGAAAGAGAACCCAACATTTTAACCAATTAAACTCAATCCTTGTACAATTTTAACTTTTTATTATTGACTAGACTTCATCAATATATTAATCTTCTTATATAAAAAAAATTGGGAGCATTCCAAAACACCCTACATGTTTACCTATATAAAAAAACAAAAGGCGCTATTTAATTGTTTACTAAATTTTAGTAATGGTCAAATAATGATTTTGAAGGGTCGTACTTGGACTGTAAATGCCATTTGAACTTAGGCAAAATTTAAAAGCATATTAAATTAGAAAAAAGAGGTAAGTTTCAATTGAAAAGGTCACGTCAAAGTGACTAACATATGGAGATAAACAACAAAGAAGAGTTTAAAAAAAAACATACTGAAAACCTTCAGTCAACCATCTTTAAGATTGCAACAAAAATTAAACGTCATAATACGGACCATTGTTCTAAGCAATGGGATTAAGAGATTGACCAAAATAAAATAATTATTATAGAACCTCACATTAATGCACAAGATTTTAGTGTTCTTTCAAAACTCTCTTCTAATTCCTAATTCGGTATCTAATAAAAATAAAAATAATAAAACGTAATTGACAAGACCACCTCTCTTTTATGCAACTATGATGGGAAATTGGCTTCTGTTATTACCATTGAGACGTGACTAACAAGATCTCTAATTCTCTCAAATATGATTATATGTCTTTGTCTTAAGTATTTTACCTTTGCCACTTGCGTCTCTTGAGAAGTGAGTGGTTGTAATTTATCATCTGAATCAAAAGGAAAGTCCCACATGAACCATAACTTGCTTACTCGATCATCCATGGAAATAGACTATCAGACAGAGATAAATAGATAATATGTTCCTTTATCAACTCTGCCTTACTTTTAGTAGAAGCATGACAATGCTTCTTACCTCCTAACATGTTGCTTGATCTCCACGTTTTCATTTGTTCAATCTTGAAGCATTTACAACTCTACCACAAAAGTAATGAATATAACTTTCACAAGTTATTTGTGAAACCCACCAATCAATCGTATAAACTTGCTCCTGAAAATGATGCAAACTTGCCAAATAACTAACCAAAAATTGTCTGTATAAAACATGAGTGGATAGAGAACATAATTTGATCAAGAAGGAAAAAAACAGGAAAATAAAATGGAGGGCCTTTTGCCTTACATGTATAAAGCTTTCATTCGTACAAACAGATGCAATTCTCTTTTTCAAAATCTTACTTCAGATGAAGATAAGCGTACGTTCAAGGTAAAAAGGCACTACAAGAAGCTAGAAAGTGGCTATGATGGTCTAGAGTCTAGCAGAGATCAGGTTTACACAGATTTGTTGAACTCGAAGCCAGATAAGGTTTCTCACAGGCGAACAATGTCCTCTATCTCTGTTCAAGAATATGAAGATGCCTTGGAAAGTAGAAAGGTTCGTGATAAACCTTCCCACAGACGAGCTAGCTCATGTTCCTTGAGCCCTTCTGAGAAAAGGAAAAAAAAGATTATGCTGCCCCTAAAGGAGTAAGATGAGGCTCTCCTCTGATATTTTGTTAGGGATTGCCAAATTACAGATAAAAGAGTAATGGATGCTCTTGGTTCCTTTTGAGTCTTTAGCTTGTGTATTTATGATTGTTAAAACTTTGTACATGTTCATGGTTGTAATGAATTGCACTCACTATTTGAGTATTGGTTCACAATGGGTGTGGGGAAGGGGGAAGGGGGAAGGGGGAAGGGGGAAGGGAGAAGGAGCTAAGAATTGTGTTTTGTTGGTATTGATGTATTCAAAATTTGGGTGTATTGTGAGGAATGTAATATATTTTTTTATAATATATAGGGGAGAGGGGTCTATAGTGGAGCACCCTAACTTCACGTCTCTCAAAATCCTACATGGAAATTTTAAATCACTCTCAATTTTGTACAGCAATTTATTTGGCAACTCATGTGTTTCTATATTTCATTTTAGGGTCTCGTCATCAAATATGATGCCACATCGGCATGCTTTTTGTTGAGGTATCCAAAAAGGCCCAAAAAAAAGGTGAGACCGATAGTGGTGGACTAAATCATTTTTTATTGGTGTGTTGATGTGGCATCACATGATTTGTCAATTTGTGTACTTTATGGATAAAAATGTTTTGCAATTGAATATTAAGGTGTTCCACTATGAGACCCATTGAGGACTACTTCTATCCCCACTATAGAACCCTGCTCCACTATAGGCCCCTCTCCCCTATTAATGGATGCTCTTGATTCCTTTTGTGTCTTTAGCTTGTGTATTTATGATTGTTAAAACTTTGTACATGTTCATGGTTGTAATGAATTTCACTCACTATTTGAGTATTGGCTCACAATGGGTGTGGGGAAGGGGGGAGGGCGAAGGAGCTAAGAATTTTGTTTTGTTGGTATGGATGTATTTGAAATTTGGGTGTATTGTGAGGAATGTAATATATTTTTTTTATAATATATATTAAGTTATATGTGTTGTTTTTTTGTCATAATTGAATTTAAAAAAATATTATTAAATATTTTAAAATAATAATAAATATTTAATAATTAATTGACCTATATTTTTGGAATTGTATTTTATTATTAGTAGTGAATGAATTTATAAAATAAAAAAGAAATTTACAATAGTTGATTAATGATAAATTAGTATTTACTTATCATCATCAATATTAACTCTATCAACATCATTTCACTATTTTCATCATTGTGTTTGGAATCAATCTAATTCTCGAAATATTCTTGATTAGTAATTATACGATTGTGGAGTGGTGTATACATCATTTTGATACTATGTAAAATTATGGAATGGTATGTGTTGGAATTTATTATCATCTTGAGCCTATTAGAGCAAAACCTATTAGAAATTATTTTAGGATATTTATTCGCTCCTTCCTTCTACTGTTGGTTGTAGCAATTATTGTTGGTTGGTTGTGAAGTAAATGTTGGTAGACAAGTTTAAATTTGAAGTGAATTGTAATTTTTAAGAAGAGACAAAACAAAAGAATGTTTTAATAGCTATATCTTCTTTAATAGTAAGAAGTGAAACATAGGGGAAAGGGATCCCCGAAACAAAATGGTTGAAAAAGAGGGGGACACCTCAAACACACCTTTTCCCTAATTTCATTAGAAAAAGAGATCTCCCAAGGATAGGATTGACTTTCAACCTTGAGGTGAGTCAACCCTATTAGGAAGGTTTGTTGTTTTCTTATGACAAAAATGACTAGTTGACTATTTTGAAAGATAAATTTAAATGTATTAAAAAACTCAATTATATGACCTAATACTTGAAATGCATATTATTATGATCAAGTAGAAACAATAACAATAAGTTACAGGCAGATCTGAGAAGGGAAGAGTGGTATGTACCTAGCACCAAAAGTGGGTTTCAAACACTGTTGAAGGACATATTCGCCCTAGGGCGAATGGGTCTCTATATAGGGGTCCAAAATCTACTTATACAGTTCTCAAATCTCGAATCTAAGCTTCTAATTTCTTTAGGTTTGACTTTTAGAAAGTCAAAAACAAATTTTGTAGGTGAGTTTTTGGGTATTGACAACAATATTGACAATTTTAACAACTTTGCAAAATTGTTCTTTTGATCAACTTTCAATCCTTCTTCACCTATAAATCTACACATATAAAGAGAGAAAAATGTTTGTTTTGGGTGAATAGGGGTTTGCCTTGGTAAAACCCTGGTTTGGTAATTAAACCTTGATGATAAAATAATGATAAATGAAAGGAATTGATGAATGAACAATGTTATGTCAAAACTCACCAAACCCTTAATGGCTTCCCTTAGAGGACTAAAGTCTAACACATCACTCTAAGGATTTGGAATTGGTTTGAATGATTGCTTGATTTGACACTTGAATGCTTGAAACCTAGATCACAATGTTATCTCCAAAACATGATATGGACACACATGAATCTTGACATGACGATATGATCTTGATTGCTACTATAGATGACTGATAAATATGCTCTTCAATGCTCTTGAAAATAATATTTTCTCTTGTGAAAGTATCCTTAATGTTGCTTAGATTTGAATTGATAAAAAGACCTTGTATTTATAGATGTTTATCTAATTTCCCAAAAATTAGATTCCACAAGTAGAAATTTGAATCATTAAAATGTTGCCAAAACCATATTAAAAATTGGGTGCTACGAATTCAATGGGACCCATTCGCCCTTTGGTGAATGGGTCTTAGGACTTAAGTCTAGGACACACAATTTCCAAGGTGTTTAAATTAATGTTAGCATTTGTTTAATATTGGTTTCCCTTTCATAAAATGGGAATAATAAGGCTTTGGAATCCATAATTTAGGTAATTAGAAGCTTAATTAAGTTCAATTAATTAAGGGGATGCAAACATAGTGTGAAAATGTGAAGTACATTTTTCTACACTACAAGAAGTTTTGAAAAAAGGAACTACAACATAGTTTGTGAAGAAGAAAAAAGGAAAAAAGACAAAGGCATATAGTGCAACATCAAGAATTTCCAATTGAAGAAGGGAATAGTTTATAGCTGGACCAAACGATAAATAACATAGCAACTCCAAAAAACTATAGAAAACAAGTCATACATAGTAGCTCCAGACAACTGTAAAAAAATTAGTCCTATACAATCGTAGTAAAACTATCTATAAACATTTTGTAATCTGAATACGATTTTTTTTGTAAATACCATTTTGGGTTAAATAGAAAATATGTTTTTTATTGAATATTGTTTTCTCCATTGATCTTCATAGTTATTTATATTATATCAAAGTATTTCATTCTATATTTATTCAGTTTGGATTTTATTTCCATCAAATTGGTATCAAAGCCCTACTTTTAGAATGTGTCGAGCATTTGATTTTTTGGTTTTGATATTTGTTGCAATTTAAAGTATGGTTGGAAAAGACAACAAGAGTTAGTAGTAGCCACCATCTTTTAAGGGGAAAAATTATGACATGTTGACAAAGACGATACAAATAATAATGGTCACAAATGATTTATAGGAGCTTGTGGTCAATGGTTTCATAGATATAACAGACCCAACAATATATGTAGCTCTCACAAATGCCAAAAATACTAGTTTGAAGGAGACTAGAAGAAAATATGTAAAATCCCTATGTTTGGTAGAGGCAACATTGGTAAAAATCGTTTTCCCCAAAATAAAATTAGTTAACTATGCAAAAGAGGCTTGGAAAATTCTCCAATCTAATTACAATGGAATTGATAAGGTGGGTAGATAGTTAAGCTCTAAATTCTTTGGGAGGGTTTTGAAACTCTCCAAATGAAGGATAGTGAGTCTATTTTAATTTTTCACACAATATTTCCACCGTGAAAAAACAATTGAGAATCAATGGTGAGACAATGGAAGAGTAAAGGATTGTATAAAAAACCTTAGGATTTTTCCCTCAAAATTTGACTCAATATTTATTGTTGTAGAAGAGCGAGCAAAGAAATCTCAATGATGATAGTCGATGAGTTTATGGGTTCACTACAAGCCCATGAACAACATCTACATAGGTATGCGCCTTCTTCCTAAGAGCAAGAATTCAAAGATCAATCCAATGCAAGAGGCATGGGGAGAGGAAGAAATAGCTTTGGATGGAACTATAGAGATAGAGGTAGAAGCAACTCTTGAAGGAGCATTTCTAGAGCAGATAACTCTAAATGAACAAACAACCAAGAGAGAGAAAGGAACTCACACCACATCCCTAGTGATGCAGTCATGATGAGGAGGTCTTATCAGACAACCTAATCATGTAACCAAAACCAAACATTTATACACAAAAATAATAATATTTAAATAGTTATTCATATGTCAAATTCAATTACTCATGATTACAATCAAATTGATTCAAAGTAACAGTTTGATCAAGAATAAAATAAAATTATTTTAAATTAATAATCTTATAATCAAATCACTAATCTTCATAAATAATTTATCCTCAAAAATTTCCAATCAATGTGCCCCAACCCCAAATTATTCCCAAAATGCTTTGTATTTGAGCTCTAAAGTTTTTGTTTTATCTTCCCCTTTTTTTAACACCCCAAGAAGTTCACCTTCCTTCCTTTAGTATACGCTTTGAGCATGGTAGTTCAAGCGTCATCCCAAACATTTCATTCAATTTATTCATTTTTTCAAAGTCTTTGTTGCTCTTCCATATCGAGGGTTCCCATTCCAATGGGAACCAAGACCTGACCACCTTTTTCAATGATTCCTACTAATTTAGGAACCATTTAACATGTTTTTTTCCTTCACTTGTAAAGGTTCCAAACTCACCATCTCACTAAATATCCTTTCTTTCTCAAGAGCCCGCAACTTTTTTACATTGAGATAGCCTTTGATAGAAGGTTTTAACCTCATTAGGAATGAAGAACCACCACTTGATCAGGGGTTCCTACCTTAATAGGAACCATGCTAAGCTTCAACACTTGGTCAAGGGTTCCAACCTTACTAGGACCCAGACATAAAATCCTTCATCGGAGGTGGAGGTTCCTACCTCCTTAAGAACCTCCAAAATGCTTAACTTATCTTTGTTGGGTATTTCACCCTCTATTAGAACCTAGTGCACCATACACACAATTGGGGGTTCCTACCTCAATAGGAACTAGCACCATTGGCTCATGTTGGGGGTTTCAAGGGAACCTAGCACTAAGCACCCCATCAAAGCTTTGGAAGATATTTGACACCGATATCAATTCATGGTTCAATCTCAATCCTTGTCAAGGTTTGCATCCTCAATGGGAACCTGACACCAAACACCATATTGGAGGTTCCTACCCTTTAAGAACTATGTGATCAAAAGTGACCGAGGAAAAATTGAGAAAAATTGGATCTTACACATCGATTGGAAACTCATTGGCACTAAGCAAGGAAATAGGAATATATCATAGTTATCTTAGGTTCATAAAACACCCAGAACCTTCAATCCATTATTGGTGTTGACCAAACCTCTGATCACCCATAACTTGGTAATTAAAACTAAAAATACCCATTAATCCCTTTTATAAGATGATGTTCTCAATTTGGACAAATTTTCTTCTAGAATCAAAATACTACCAAAAACCAATAGAAACAAAATAGAATTGAACTAGAACCTAAAAATATCCTTGGTTGACAAAATATTACTTGTGAACCTAGATGCTCTTGCATCAAACACCCCCAAGTAAGTTAAATGTTCCAAGATTTAGAAACTCGTGAACATTTGAAGGCTCTTGGGATGGAAATCACATACTTGTTCTTTATCCAAATCTATTCTTTATCCATTTTCTCTCTTCCCTTTCCTCTTTTTCTCTCTTTTTCTCCATATTCAATGTGTAGGTTAGCACTCCTTTTATCCTTCTCTATAAATTTTATCTAGACATTTCATGAGAAAATTTTAAATATCTAATTTGTGATTTAGGATGTTTCCTCTCTGAATCTCCACTTTCATAGTGACTACCTTCAGTATTCATTATTTTCTTCATTTCCTTATGTTTTTTCAATGCACGAAGATAGTACCACTTCCTCTATTTATAATTGTAGTTTTCTTCATAGTAACCTTCATTGAGTTGTTATCAAACTCTTTTGTCACTTTCATAACCTCTTTTTATGATCTAAAACAAACTATAGGAATTTTGTAATTTACTTCCTTTTCTTTTTCTTTTAATGGGATCAAAACATATTTCTACTCACCTTTCATAATGGTGTACAAATTATTTCTACCATCATAGATAGCCTCCATGTCAAATTCCCAAGATCTTCCTAAGAACACATGACACACCTTCATCAACATCACATCACATAGGAATTCATCCTTATATGGCCTAATCTAAAAACTAAACATGCATTGCTCATCCACCATCAATTCATGTTCTTTTTGTGGACAAGTAACTTTATAAGAATTGGGATGTTTTTTTCTTTTTCAAAAACCTATATTTTCTACAATTTCTTTAAAAACTAGGTTATTCATACTACCACTATCTACAATTACTTTATAAAAATTACCTATGTATTTGGATACAGTTTGGAAAAGGAATCTTTGTGATGATCCATCCCCTTCCTCACCTAGTTTCATTAAGAATCCCTTGAATATTATAAGGGATTCTCCTTCCTCTATTTCTTCTACTTTTGGTGATGCTACACTTTCTTCTTCCTCTTGTGCCATATGTTTTTTGGCCACACTTCGCTTGCTATTCTCTTGATGTATTTATGAACACTCATAAGCTCTATGTATAGCCTCTTCACACTGGAGTTTTTTTTTTCAATGAAGCCCTTGCTACTACTGCCACATCATCTTTTGGAAGACTTCCTTCATCTTGTTCCTTGACTTGACTCCTTATTCCATTTAGGTCATGTTTCTTCTTCATAAGCTTGCTTTCCTTTACTGTTACTTGTGTTTTCTCTTCCAACTAAGAGCCTCCCTTTTCCTCTTGAATTGTGATATTGCCTTGTTTCTATATTTTTCCTTCCTTTAAGGCATATTGGTAAGCCTCTTCAATTGTAGAAATCCTCAACACACTCATCTCAACTTAGATATTAAATTGTAACCCATTTATATATCTAACTACCATTTCCCTATCCATTTTATAAAATTCCTCAATATAATCTTTGACACACATGTATTTCTACTTCAGATTTTGAAGCTTTCTAAAATTTTCCAATTCATAATTCCTAGGAATAAATTTGGCCTTTAGTTTGGAAACCATTTACATCCATCAAGTTATCCTCCTCTCACCATTGGCTACTCTTTCTCTTTGTGACTCTCTCCGCCACCAAAAGAATAACATATCCCTTAAGTTTTATTTATGTCAACTTTACTCTCTATGGGCCACAAATTTATTCCAACTCATTTATCCAATCTATCAACTCTTATGGGTTTAATGTTCCAAAAAAAATTGGAACATCCATTCAATCACCCTTACTAATTCTAGAAATATCTTTCAAGAAACATTTTCCCCTTGCATCTACCAACTTTGTTCATTTTCTCTATCATGTTCATCAACTTCACTTTCTTCATCACTTGTGTGGTCTTTTGCAGTGTCTTGATTTATTCTCAGTCTTGTAATTAATTTCCTTAATTTTTTTCTCATTATAACATGAAGTTTAAAAAATTCCTCAAATCTAGGATTATCCTCTCGGGTTCATCTTCTAGATATCTCACAACAACTCAAAATACTATCTTTGTCTCTCTATCCACATACTATGGAAATAAACTTACCTTCACATATTTCAATGTCTCCCTCAACCCTCAACAATTGCAAGACTCTTCATACGTCAAATAAACCTCTCATTCCTTTGAAATAAATTCACCACTTCACTCTCTATTCATCTACAACTCCTATCCATGAGAAACCTAATTTGATAACACCTAATGTAGTCATGATGAGGGGGTCTTATCAGACAACCCTCATGTAATCATAACAAAAAATTTATACACAAAAATAAATAAGATTTAAATATTTATTAATATAGTGAATTCAATTAATCATGATTACAATCAAATTGGTTCAAACCAATAGTTTGATCAAGAATACAATAAAATTAATTCAAATTAATAGTATTATAATTTAAATCGCTAATATTCAAAAAAAAAAAATCCTCAAATATTTCTAGTCAATGTGCTTCGAACACCACAACAATGTTTCCTTCCCTCCTAATATACTATTTGAGCATGGAAGTTCAACCATCCTAAGACGATAGTTCAAATTGTCATCACAAACCTTTCATTTGATTTATTTGTAGGTAAAAATTTATCATTTTTCTTCCAATTCATTGGTTCCTACTTTAGTGGGAACCAAGAATTGACCACCTTTTTCAGTGGTTCCTACCCATTTAGTAACCAAGCGAGTGCATGAAGTTGGTCACACTTTTGTGGCCAAATGGGAAAAAGTTTTTGAAAATAGATAACGCGCTCTCGTTATAACACACTCGCGTTATGTTGTTTTAAAAGCAAAAAAAAATGTGAAAAGTGTATCATTTCTGTTTACTGTTTCTCAGCTCTGCCCACGGCCAAAAACCCTCACTTTCGCGCTCGTGTTCTAGGAGGAAGGATTTCTACAAATTTCATCAACAACAATTGTATTTTCTTTGCAAATATGATGCCACAATGACGAAGAGGTGTGGGAGGTAAGTATTGTTTGTTATTTGTTTTGAATTTCTTAGTTTGAAATTGATTTTGTTTGTTTTAGGTTAGATTTGATTTTAAAAAAAAAATTGTAGGAAATCCTACAAATCCTCAACAAGAAGAGGAGGAAAATCCTCAACAGAAAAATCCTCAACAAAATCAACCTCCCCCACCAATCACTCAATACCCTCCTGGCACTCCGAAAATTTGAGGTAGAGTGAGAACAATAGAAAACAGCGAGGATCTTATGGTGGGTTGGAGTGATCCAAATGAAACAATACGGAAAGAATGCTTCTAGCAAATTAATTGAAAGAGATGTTAAAAAATGTAGATGCAATTACCCAACAAATATCTGGATGGCGAGATAGGAGGCAGGCAGCCAGAGAATATTATGCAAACAAATTATCATATAAAGAAGTAAAAGATTTAAAAATTACTAAAGGTGATTTGTGCTCTCTATTCACTAACCCTAAAAAAAATTAAAATCTTACCCTCAATGCAAAGAGGTTTCCTATTCATTGGTGCCACCACCAAGAGATTAGGAACCATTTTTATGATAGATGGTATTTGGTCTTTGATTACCCACCATGCAATGATTGTGAAGTCCCTCAATATTTTCTTAGGAAGTTACTATACTGTGAGTTTGTATTGAACCAAATCCCAAATTATTTTGATATGAGGGAATTCCAGGGGAGAGGTGGGGGGTCAGCTCAGGATAGGCCCGGTGCACAACCGGATCCTCCACGGCAAGGGAGACGACCTCATGCTAGGCCGCCTCGTGAGCACATTGTGATGCCTACCATTGCGAAGGAGAGTGCCGACGTAGAGACATTGCAGGTGATCATAATTTAAACCCAGAGTGTCATCCATCACACTAGCCCTATTGTACAGCACCATCCAGGGGAGTCTTCAGGTGGTGGCCTTTGAACCCATGTGTGTCAATCTTGCAGGGCAACTTGTTCGTATGACCCTACCGGCACTTAGGAGGGTGCTACATAGGATCCATATGCTACTACATAGCCTGATCCATATGCATCTACGGGGATGGAGAGGACGGCTGACATTTTGCATGATGCATATCATGGTATTAACACTCAGGTAAAATTCAGCATGTTCATTGAATTTAATTTATTAAATTTCAATTGTGAAATGCAAGATTAACTAATTTAGTTTTATTATTTTAATAAAATTGCAAGGTCACAGTGTTGATACTGGATACACCAGTGCTCCCCCTACTTATTTTTGTAGTACACCTATCAGTGGGGTATGTAACTAGTAAACAATTATAAATTTATTACATGTTAATAGCATTGTTTTACGAATGGTATTTTAATATGTGATTTTGGATGTTGAACAAGGTAATGTTGGAGGTTTCAAGGAAACACCTCCTATTGCCAGTAGATTTGATCAAACGTTCACGAAGGTAATATAGAATAAACAGAACTTAACTAATGAATTCTAAGTTTAATATATTTGTGTAGTTCATATTCATATTGTTGGTTACGTTGCATTACAGATCATTCAAACTCAAAGCATTACTTCAAATTCGATAACTAATAATCAAAAATATATAGTTTAATACTTGTACTCAAAATTTTGTTCATTAGATCTCATACATTATAAGTCATCATGTGGATCGCTATTATAAGTTTTTTGTGATTGAATAATTTGTTGTTTTATTTTCAGATGTTGGTGACAGAAACACTACCAAACGTTACGAGGGCAATGGATATTGGTGTTTCCTCCTCTATACAATCCTCGATGGCTCTAATAGGGGAGGTATGAGGCAAATTACTAAATTTCAATTTACATTCATTGTTATAGATGAACTAGTTCTAGTGAAAAATCAAACCATTATTGATTCGTAGTTTAATTCCTATTTGGATGGTTTATATAGGGCTTGAGCATGTCTGAGCATTGGCATGCAAATATTTCCATCGAAGAGAGTGATCATGAGATGGCCGTAAGTGATTATTTTGTTAAATATATTAATTTTTATCAAGTAATTTCTATATATTAATGTCTTTACTTCTTATTGTAACAGTTAAAACTTCACCATGAGCTAAACACTAGGATGAGCAGCGAGAACACTCTCGGTATAGCAGAAGCGGTGATAGACTTATGTCGCCATCGGTCATCAAACAAAGGGAAAGAAAATTGTATTTGAACGGAGGCATGGAGAGGAAATGAATTTTTGAATGCCTTAGCCTTGTTGTATGCCTACATGGCAATTTTGTACATATTTTGTATTGAATATTTTTGACATTGTATGCCTATATGGCATTCTCGTAAGCCTATATGGCTATTTTGTAACTATATTTATACTTATATCGACATATATTGATGTATGCATACATGGCTATTTTCTTTTAATACAAATATTTTTTATCTATGGTGTCCATATTTGCATTATAAATTCATGGTTCAATAGATATGAGTTATGTGTATTCAAGTGTATACTTTACAACTTACACACATATACTTTTTGACTTACGTGTGAACATCGAAAAGTGTGAAAATTTCTATGTGTGGAAGTCAAACGTAAGCCAATTTTGCAATTCTCAATTCTTGCATACTCGATCTTATGGACTTATTCCTTCCTAGCACATGTATTGTGAATATTTCTCATTTGGTGCAGAAGACAAATTCCTCATTTTTGAACCACTCATAGCAAATAGATTCACAATAAGACTTTAGCATTGGAACACTACTCCATACTTCACTTGTCTAGACCATAAAGGATTGAAAATTCTTAATTTTATCCAATGATAGTCCTGAGATGAGAATTTATATAACCATGCCTATTTTGAAACTTCACATCTAATACTGCATCAACAAGAACTTAAAAGTGTTGCATAAGAGTGTTAGGTTTGATAGGCCTTCTCTTCCCTAAGGGAGGAGAGCCTGCATCTTGAATTTTGAACAAAATTTTAAGAAGCAAAAATTTTACCTAAAAGCTTCAAACCTAGATGACATATTTGGCTAAGTCTATCTTGAAAATTATCAATGCATGTTCAAACTCTAAAGGAGATTCTCCCTAAAAAGAAAACTTTACCCTTTTCCCAAGGAAAGAAATTGCAACAAGTTGCATGTGATTTATCTTATTTCTTTCTCCGCGGTTCTAGTCAATCATTCATGTGAACCAAGATAGTTCCATTCCCAAGGCAAAAGGACACTTAAAAATCAGAGATTCTTCGATCTGCAAAGAAAAGGTTTTGGCTCTTTCACAATGTAAATAATTATGTAACACCTATTTTCTTTGTTTACCTTCCACACAAAAATGTTCACACTTTTCAAAATTGATCAATGATCAATAATGGTGATTGTAAACACTTGACATTTTTATGTTTGAAATTTAATTTATAATTTTGTATCATGAAATTCGAGTAGATCACTAATATTTTAATATTTCACTATGAAAGTGGTGGTGTATTTTTGCTATGTTATTTGACTATTAATATGGTGGTGTATTATGAACTTAATTACTGCTGCAAATATGTATATATTTCTGATTTTTTTATGTTTTTGTATTA
>VDFB02270651.1:210560784-210582158 GCA_007258455.2 Sequoia sempervirens | reverse complement strand
GAAAGGTCACCTAGCTTGTATATATAGGAGAAGGTGTCTCCTCATTTGATAATCAATTCATTATTCCAATTCGCATCTTCTAGCAGCAATTCGCCTTCTAGCAATAGATTAGATTTTAGAAGAAGTGATATCATCTAGTGCATTCAAGATTCGATACAAGGAGAAATGTCATTTCTTATTGTATGAGACTCGACCTATTCGAGGGCCTGATTTTGTATGCAGTTTCTGCACTTATTCTTCTGATATATAAGAGAATATTTTTGCTAGGTTTTTCTCCCTCAAGTAGGAGGGTTTTCCAAGGGTAATCATTGTGTTCATTGTTTCTTGTGTTGTATTTTCTGCTTGCTTACATTTCTGATCTGAAAACTAATAGTATATCCTTTGAGGTGAGTGAAGAAATCATAGTGCAAGCGATAGGGTTATCATGCAGCGGTCAAAAACTGAAAAGACATAGGAAAGTGCAAGATATGGAGAGCATGAACCTATTCTTCAAAGAAGGATATACCCCTGTCAAATTGAATGTTGGCTACGACCGGGACAAGCTTCCCCACCCATGGGACAAGGTATGTTTCATGCTAATGAAATATATTACTTTGGAAGGTCACTTTAAATGTTACTATTTTTACCATCTCCCCCTATTAAACCACAAAGGAACAAGGTGCACATTAGCTTCCCTTTCTATTTGCTATCTTTGCTTGAGCTTTCCATGAAAGAAGCAATAGACATGACGGCTAAAACCCCTGACAAGCAACCTATCCCACTCCACCAGGGGCTTATCCTTAGGCTTTATCCTTTCCATCTGGCCCTTTGCACTCCCAAGCCCATCAGGGCCTACCTAGTTGAAGAATCCCGAATTGACTCTTCACCTTCAGGGAACTCCCCAAACCCCCATGTTGAGAAACCTACTAAGCCTCATTCTAAAGAGAAGTTGAATTTTCCTGCCAAGAATGCCACCCCTAAATTGAAATCAAAATCCCCAAACCTGCAACTCAAGTCTTCAAAAACCCCGAAAACTCTAAACCAAAAAACTATTGCTGCTAGTCTATGTGAGCCTTTTAGAAACAACCCCCCCAAAGGTCTTGGTAAAAGGATTAACACAGAAACGAAACTCTGCCAACAAAAAGAAGAAGCCCCTGACTAATTTCTTTGTGGATGAGGCTATTTCTGAGGATGATGAGGAAGAGGATAACAATAAGACTACAAACAAGGAAGATAGTAAAAGAGAACCCGATTCAACCAAGGATGTTGACTGCCCTAACCTTAGTGTTCGGAGGTCGCATAGACTGGCAAGTAAACCTATTCCCAACATCACAGTAGATGAAATCTCAAGTGATGCATCTAAAGAGGATAAGGAGTAATGTAGCAGCAAAGAGGATAATGACAAGGACATTGAGGTGGACACTAAAGGTCCAAGCTTGTTTCCAAATTTAATGCCATGCTACAAGATTTGAAGGACTCTCCCCTACGAAAGAACACAAAGAGAACACTTGCCCTAATTTTGCGAAGATGACCCAAAACTTCATTGCTCTGTCGGCTCAGTTAGATGACCTAGAAAGGAAACTTGATGGCCTTTCCTACTTCACCCCAAAGGTCATCCACCACTCGGCAAGGGTTAATGTTGCAGGAAGAAATAAAAAAGCATAAGAAGACCACATAACCTAGTGCAACCTCTCAGATGCAAGATATCTTTAAATTCCTCAAGGAGGATTGGGAAAACTTGCTAAGTAGGGTGTTTCTCTATGTGCTTATATTTTATTTTGAAAAACTTTACTCTGTCATTAATTAGTTGTTAGTTTGTTGTCACTGGCCTGTGGCCTTTGACCCTGTTGTTATTCTATTGACTCTCTACTCTCTGGGGCCTTTTGTGTTTGGGTCCAACACCTTGTAAATGTTGCTTATTTTATCAAAAACATCTATAACTTTACTATATATTATTGCATTAAATTATGAGGACAAACTCTTCTTATAAGAATTTTTTGCAAGTGAATATCACCCAAGTCCCAACAACTAGAACTCTCTTCAATGGATGACCCTTGCATCCATGGACCAAGACAAGAGCCTACTAATTCAGTCTCTAATTCAAGACAAAATGTTAGTATAGCTATAATTTCCTCAACTATCCTCTTCTTTCCCATCTTTTTCTCCTTGTATAGAGCAAGGAGAGTTGTCCGCTCTTGTATAACCTCTGGTTCCACTATATGACATAGTTACACATCTGAACTAGAGGTCCATACAAGGTGGTAATTGAGACAATTGATACTTCCTTTCATCCTCAAGCCTTAATACTTGCGCACCACCATTCTTGTCTTTGAGCATAGTGTGCTCATGCTTCTAAGTGGGATCTCTAGCATTGCCATAACTATAGTTACTTGTGGATGCCATTTATATCTACAAAGTTGAAAGCCATACTGAATGGGGAGAAAATCGAGACTCAACTTTGAAATAGTAAACCTTGGCTCTAAAAGAAAGAAGAAAATGGAAAAAAATTTAAAATTTAAAAAAAAAAGATTGAAACCCTAGAAGTGCTATAACACAACTAAAATGAAAGAAAAAAACAACAAAAACCTAAATCAAAAACAATAAAAAAGAGTTACATTTTTCAAATATGGTCAATAAATCTACTAAATTGGTTAAAGATCACTCAAAACAAGTCCAAATCAACTAGAAATTGATGCAATTATAGCTAGGTCATGAGCACAAAAGAAAAATCAAAAAGGTGAAAAAATGATTTTTGAGTTGTTATCTTGTTTGAAAAAAAATAAAGAGGAGTTGAATATTGTGTAGGATTCATTGTTCTGATCTTTAGTACAATTGTGTTAGAAATGATGGTATTACAAAGATAGTTGTTTTGTGTATGTTGGATGGTTTTGGTTATGGAAATGATGTGTTGTGATTTATCATTTGGGAGGATACATAGGTTTTGGTTTTATGTTTTTCCATTGGGTATTATGTCCCATGGTTTCCATGCTCTTTCATGGGAAGTACTTCTTCTCCTTCCTCGTGAGAGAGAACCATGTGGTTGGTTCAATGTTTCAATCACATCTCTTGAGTCTTGGTATGTTTGTGTTTGGTTAAATGTTGTGAAAATTGGTATTTGTTTGAGAGTTTTGGTGCTTGAGCAATTCTCCTAACTATGGGATCAATGGTTGAGGCCACCATATGGTCAGAAGGTAGCTCTTCCATTGACCATTAGAGTATGCAAAACTTGGAGTTCCTCATTTAACAAATGGTGATTGCCTTGTGGGAGGCTTTTGTTTGTTTCTGTTGGTGTAATTAAAAGTGTTGTACTTTGTCCTAGGTCATTATTATACCTTGGTTAAGTTTACTTAGGGACCACATAGGAGGTAGTTGAGAATTTCCACTTTTGGTGGACTTATCATGTTATTACTTTATCACATCCACCTTTCATGGACTCATCATGTGATTAACTCTCCACCTCTTGTGGGTGATCCACCATTTGTGGTGATTATCACATTATCACTTTTCCACTTTAGGTGGAGTGATAGCCTTTCACAGTTGTCTCATGTCATAAGATTACGACACTTGTCATAATCTTATGCCCTTCTATGTACTCACCTTGGCTATATAACCAAGGGGTCTCCTATGTACTTTTGCTCATTACATTCTATTTGCATCATTGGCAGAATACAGTTTATTCTTGTCATATCTCTATCTCTCTTATGCTTGTGCTTTCTATTAGGCGCCTAGATCTTGGGTGGCTACCTTCATAGCCAATTCTTACATAGTATCAGAGCTATTGGAGTGCCTTTGGATTGTCATTTTGGAGAGATCTTGAGTGCAATCTTGTATTTTTTTTATAGAAATACCAAATTCTGGGGGGGTTCTATTTTTTGTGTTGTTTTGTAGGTGCATTTTGGGAGCTTTTTGCATCAGATCTGAGCTCACCATTGCGTCCAGAGTGTCTGAGATGGTCATATTTTCCTTTTGTTTCGTCTCAGTTGGACATTGGAGGCCAAATCTACAAGGGTTTGAAGATTGGAGGTAGTTGCCAGATCAAGAGCTAGCTACCACTTCGGAGCATTTTCAGTCAAAAAGGACATTGCCATCGCGTTCAGAAGGGCCAAAAACCCCTAAATTGACTATCAAATCATCGAATTTGGACAAAGTTGCTCTCGGAGGCAAAAAAAATTTAGAAGGCGGGTCGTATGGCCCTACCTGCGTAGGGACAATTTTTCAATTTAAAATTTTATTTTTTTAAATTCATTTTCTGCGTATTATTTTTGATTAAATTTCAAAAAAAACTCAGTTTTTTTGTTTTAAAATCAAAATTTAAAAAATATTATTTTAACCTACAGACAGCCGACGCCGGCGGCAAGGCCGTCCGCCACCTGCACGGCCGTTGGCCGTTGCAGGGGGCGATCCCTCCGACCCCACCGGTCCCTTCCTTTTTCATTTTTTTAAGTTTTTTTAAATAAAAACTTTTTTTATTTTTTTTTAATAAAACTTTTATGTGATTTTATTAAGTTTTTTAAAAATATAAAAACTTTTTCATTATTAATTTTTTAATAATGTTTTTAATAAAAAATTTTAAGTTTTTCTTTAATTTTTTAAATTAAAGTTTTTTCAATAAATAAAACTTTTTAATAAAGTTTTTTCTTTCATATTTTATTAAAGTTTTTTAATAATTAAAAAAACAATGTTTTTCTTTATTAATATTTAATAAAGTTTTTTTTCAAAATAAAAAATTATTTTTTCTTTATTAAGTTTTTAATAAAGTTTTATTCTTAATAAATGTTTTTAAATTGAGCTTTTTAATTAAGTTTTTTTTAAAAACAAATCATGCAATAATAAGCAAACTTGGGAAAATAATTTTGCCTACCGATCGAACCTTGTCATGTACCGTCTGCTCCTCTAATCGGCAGTCAACAAGGGGCCAGTTGGTTCTACTGACATCCACCTGGAGGGCTTTCTTCACGGTCTTTTGCTTCGAGGCACCTTTGGTTGGCTTCTTCATCAACATTTCTAGTTTTGCATCATGTTGATTGTAGTTCTCCTCTTTGTAATGTTGTAATCGCACTAAAATAAAGTTCCACAATCTACAATTTCAGTGTACTCTGTCATACTGTATGCTTCTTTGGATTGATCTATGTATCCAGTGTTAGTTCCTATATACTCAATGAATGCAGCGACTGGCTACCCATGCATTTCAGTGAGATGGACTAGACACCATATAGACATTCTTATTTTGGAAGCACTCTACCTATCTTCAGAAGTTCAGTTCTACATCCAGAGACTTGGTGCATGGCTCCAGTGAGACTTCGATTGTACAATTTGTGCATGGCTCCAATGAGACTTAGATTGTACCAATCTTCCATTGACAAGCATTCAAGTTGATGCTCATGTAGTTGTCTTCTTGGTTCCGACCTTATTCCTGTTGCAGTGTAGATTCATCTATAGTTCTTCCTTGATAGATTTTGCAATTACTCGTGAGTTGACAGATTCAACTCAGTCACCAGTTATGTGGCGTCTTCTGCAATTGTATCTGATTCTTTCTACCAATGCTTGTCACAGTTTGGCATTTCTTTTGGAATAGCATTTGGAGGACTCATCATCGTCCTTGGTCTGCTCTACATCAATCTTCACATTGTTCTACTCTGTCTCCTTCAGTTAAGCTTGGGGACTCTTAACATTGTGACATTTGAGCAGTGACTCTCCATTGAGGGGGGGTTGCATGGACTTTCTACTTTCTCTTATGGGCGGGCTTTTTCCTCACTCGAGGTTTTGCCTTTCTCATCTTTTTGAGTGCAGTTTTGTTTTGTTTCTCTCTTTTGGGGAGGAGTTTTGTCCCACTGGGTTTTCTCCTTTTCTCCGGTTGTGAGAGATTGCATTGCATTTGTAAATGGGTGCCTAACATGGCCTAGTTGTTGGGACCCATCTTGCATTGTTTGCATTTGTGTACATTCTCCCTAAGTTGCACTTAAGGGGGGGTGTTGGTGTAATTAAAAGTGTTGTACCTTGTCCTAGGTCATTATTATACCTTAGTTAAGTTTACTTAGGGACCACATAGGAGCTAGTTGGAGAATTTCCACTTTTGGTGGACTTATCATGTTATTACTTTATCACATCCACCTTTCGTGGACACATCATATGATTACCTCTCCACCTTTTGTGGGTGATCCACCATTTGTGGTGATTATCACATTATCACTTTTCCACTTTAGATGGAGTGATAACCTTTCACAATTGTCTCATGCCATAAGATTACGACACTTGTCATAATCTTATGCCCTTCTATGTACTCACCTTGGCTATATAACCAAGGGGTCTCCTATGTACTTTTGCTCATTACATTCTATTTGCATCATTGATAGAATACAATTTATTCTTGTCATATCTCTATCTCTCTTATGCTTGTGCTTTTTATTAGGCCTCTAGATCTTGGGTGGCTACCTTCATAGCCAATTCTTACAGTTTCCTTGTTATCTCAAGTCTAGAAAGAATACTTAGAACTTGTAATGAATGTAATTATGTTGCTTCTGGATTTGATTGTGTGCAAGTTTTTTCATCAACATTTCAGATCACACTTTGTGATCCATCATTTTACATCTCCTTGAGCTCTCTATCTTGATGATGGATCATGAAGTGTGATCCGAAACATTGATGAAAAAACTTGCACACAATCGAATCCAGAAGCAACATAATTACATTTAATATGGATTGTGTAAATCTTATATCATTAAAATTGTAATGTAAATGTCATTTTTCAAACTTGAGGAAAGATGTTGAGATCTTGTCCTCCTTTTGAGTTTGGTTAAAATGTAAATTCTTAAAATATAAATTATGTTAGTTTGATTGAAATTTAATGTTGATCAAATTGTTAATAGATAAGTTATCATATGATGTATTGCTGAAATGAGATGTGAGTGAAAAAAAATTTAAAAGAGAATGACAAGATAGTAATGGAAAGTACATCTTTACTATTAAATGTTTACTCTTGTTTTGAAGTCAAGATTGAATTCTTACAATTTTAGCTATTAAACGATTTCCTATTATTTTAGTATTCAAATTTTACTTAGAAACATATAACTTAGTATGCATGTCATTTTGAGAAAATTTCATTTCAAGGTGCAAAATATGGAAATGAATAAGTTGACTGTGTTGTACATAAGTCATACTTTAAGTATATTTGAACATAAGGTTAAGGAGTAGCTGACTTGTGGTGTATGTTAAGTCATATTTAGATAGGATGAGCCCAATGGGTAACTTTGTAATAGGTCACAAAGATAACTTGTGAAATAAGTTATATTTCCACGTGTCAACCTAATGTGCAAGAGTTTACACTCCATTATTATTAGAAGAGTGGTTATATGTAGGAGGCATCTATCATTGTAAATAATCATCAATCATGGCTTACGGATTATGGATCACTTCTTTTTAGTAGAGATAGAAGTAATGAAGCAAATCTCAATCTTGTAGCAAAAGATTTCTTAAATTAATTCCTTCCTTAGGGAATGTCATATGGCCTAACCTATGTTACTAAGTTCAGCAGAAATAGCATATGAATTGGGTAAATACGATTCAGGTCTAGGTACAAGGCTAGCATGGGCCCAACCCAAGCACCCTAATTTCCCTATCGGTCTATCCTAGGGGATAAGCCTTTGATTTTTCGTCATGTTTTTTAATGCAATGTTTTAAGTGCGGCCAAAATTATTCAAAAGACTCAATAGCAACATGACATGTCATCTAATTGCAAACCATCCAATGATATTGGGTTGAAGGTCATTTGAGTAATGCAAGCATTACAACACGTATTTCATTTGCACCATGTTTTAAACTCGCAACTTTCTATTATTTCATAGTATTTTGTTTGTCATGTGTCATGTTTGTTGTGTTTGTGCCCTAACTTCATTTGTGTTGTTTTTGTGCTAACTAGGAGGGTGGATGAATGGAGACAAAAAAAAAAGGATTGTTGTGGGCTGCTACAGCACTTCCCAACCACCATTCTTGGTTAATAGCCCTTTAAAAAAATCATGCAATATTCTTATATTGGGTCTTTTTTTTTTTAAATAGTGGTTGCCTTCTAATTTTTTAGAAACCTTATTTTTCATTTTTTAATTCATTTGAATAAAATAAATTATAAGTTTTTTTTTCAAATTAGGATATATATTTATTTATTTATTGCAAATTATGAATATTTGTATATCTTTGCAATATATATAATACATTGCTGATTATTACTATATGTGTGTATTTGGCCGGTATGACCATACCTAAACCAAAAAAAATACCCCACTATATTGCAAACCCAAACTTCAAACCCATATCCAAACCTAAACCCAAAGCAACAACTTAGTGCATAACCATACCTTAAGGGCATTTCTATTTCTATTAAAAGCATATTGATGTAAATATTCATGTTAACATGTTCATCTTCTAGGTTAACACATTTTTTTTTTGTTATCAAATTTGGTAGTTTTCTTTTTTAGTTGCTTTTGGTAATTAAATTGTTCCTTTATTGCCTATAAAATAAAAATGTAAATCTTTATTTTTGTTTAACAATATTATTTCACAATTCTATCCTACATCAATCTTGGCCTACTAGTGGTATCAAAGCACAAGAAATCCAGATTTTACTATCATTCAAAATTGAAGCAGCATTGTGCTTTGCATAGTTCTATTTTTGGGCTGCTCTACTTCATCTTGCTGTAAAAATTATTGATAATAATACTCAAAAGCTGACTAATCTCATCCTAGAAGATGTTAGTGCCTAGATTTGCAAACCTCTCGAATTGCAAAATTGGCTAGGTCTCTACTCCCATTGTTCCCCTTCCCTAGTTCATCCATCATAAATATTTGATCTAAGAAACACTAAATGGACATTCCCTTATCAAAATATGCCTAATTGTGCTCTCCTGCATTTCCCATGTCTCCTTCATATGGTTGAGTTGCCAAAACTGCTAAGGGTTTTAAAATTTTATAAGTGTTTGGGAAGTTTTAAGTGTTTGTTGGCAATCAGGAGGGGTTTCAAAACCTCTATTAGCACCTAACGACTACTTTCAAATCAGATCAAAATCTCCAACATGAGCCTTGATGTAGTGTTCTTCGGCACTTTGAGGTGATTTTGGAACCATTATCGACTCCTTATGTGTGGTTTTCAACCATGGTGAAAACACTGACAAGGATCAACAAGAGTCCAAAGTTCTGATGAAAGAAAGAAAAGGACATGGTGAGAAAAATGAGGTGTTTGTCAACAAATTGTGCATAGTTCAAAACCTTCAAAGAAATGCCAACAAGGGGAAGAAGTGAATGTGTAGGAAACTTTCAAGGTTTGAGAACCTTGTGAACCTCTTAATATGTTCAAAACATGTCAAATCTTGCAAAAAAAAGGTAAAATCAGCTATGTGTGGAATGTCAGCAAATTCACCTACCTTCATGGCTCACCCATCACTCCATTCACACCAAATTTGACCCCACAACAACCAGATCATCCCTTCCTGCCTAAAATACATCTATTTAACTTGGGCACGATTTCACACAAAGATCTAACTGAAGATTTACAAAGGACGACCATGCTACTATTAATGAAGGTTTTTGAAATTCCGACCATCCAAATTCACCCAGGACTGTTCTTTGTTGCTCATTTTGAAAGTTCCACAGACCTGCAAAGCTCCTAAATTCCACATGCATAGATTCCATGCCCTCCCAAAGTCTCCATGTGCAATTGGAAGCCTAGAATGAAAATAATATAAATCCCAACTCTTCATTCATTCAAATGGTTGATCGCTAAGCCAATTTTTTGGGCAAAAACGGTCTGCAAGCGATTCTAGGGCATCAAACACTGAAGGTCTGAGCTATAAACAAACGAATGCATCTAGTAAAGAACAGGGTCTTCAACACACATCTCCATGTTTTGGTATGTCTCCATGGCAATTTGTAGTAATTCAAGGAAACGTATAGTCACACTTGTGCATTTTCTCTCACCACATTTGTTGGTGAGATTGTAATAGAGATTAGATGAAGAGTGACAACTCCCAATACATTAAAATGGCATTGTAATGGTCTTCTCTCTTTTGCATGTGGGTTGTTGTAGTTCTAAGATGAATTATTATATATGTCCATCACATGAAATGTAATATTTGATTTGCATGTAAATGAGATCTAGTTATGTTAATCCTTCATTTGATGGCATTTCTTTCCTCTTTGTTGTTTACAACCCTATTGCCCAATGGAGTAGGCATCGGTCCACATTGGTGAAGGATCAAACAACTTTCATAAAATCGCCTCCATCTTGGATATCTATAGGAGTAGATTAGGATGTAATGGTCACCCCTGAATTTTTTTTTGAAATTTTCTAACCAATGTGATTTACAACAAAACCCAACATATGGTAATACCAATAACTATTATCACAGTCATAACATTGATAAAAATTGCAAATTAACAATAGGCTGTCATAACACGTTGATGCAATGGAACATAGCTTAGCAACAATTGTTCATACCTCATTGAATGATTACACTTGACATAGGAAGTCTTATTACATAAACAGAATCAAGTGTAAATATGAATAATAAATACCTCAACGCAAGATTACAGATAGCTATAGACTTGCTGTAGCTGATTACAGAACTTTTGGCTTTTGACATCACCTTACACCAGCATACTCAGCGTTAGGGGCTCTTCCAAACACATAACAATGTGTGGACGCTTTAACTTTCACCCAGATATAGAAGAAAACCAAGGAAACTGCCAATGAAGGTCTGCAAATACAAAACTGAGCACTACCAAACTGTTAGTGAGCTGTTACAGTTCTGCAACATCATTCTGAGAGGTAGCAGCACTGTTAATGACTGTTACAAGTCTAAACGATTAGGTGAAACCTTCAATAATGCTCTCAATAACACACCAATGTCACCTACAATGATCACCAAACACTCAGCACAACCTAACACTACTAAGTCAACCTCAGAGAGCAAGAAGATAGTGATTTACAGGTCTGCTAAGGACTACTACACAGTTGCATGTCTGGAAAGCCTTCATTACAGGGCTGGGCAGCCATGAAATCCTCCTCCTTTCACACATATAATACCTCCCAATTACCCAGATTTGCTCCACACCAACCCAGAAAACACCAAACAGCTTCCAATGGCTTTGAAATGAACAGGGATAGATCTGTCATAGATTTTTCAGACCATACCCAGAACTGTATGGCTCAAATATGTGCACACAACACCCCAGAAAACAACTCTAAACTGTCACCAAACAATGAAAAGCAAACACCAACGAATAGGGTTATAAGCAGCAATAAATCCCTCTGATTCTCACGCCAAAACCAAGATATCACTGCAAGACTGGAAATAGAAGAATGCTACACCCAGCCACAAGCCAATAACAGAAGCCCGAACACTGTAGCAGCGTACTGTAGCACGTCACTGTAGCAGCGGACTGTAGCACGGCACTGTAGCATCAGTACTGTAGCATGCTTAAAGAAGTCATAAAATCAACAAAATCTTCATAAATTAAACTCCATTCATACCGCAAGAAATAGATATCATTTACCATCAATTTTGCCTGCAGAAATGCAATAGAAAAATGATTGGATTACTCTATAAACCCTTCAAATTGAATACCAAACTCAAATACAAATTACGCCCAAGTAGAAGACCTGTATGATCTCCTCCACAAACCAGCTAGGGTGGGTCTCTCACCACCGAAATCAGTGCTAAAGATGAGGGTTTCCATCCTCAACCAGCTGCAATGAGAAACTAGAAACAATCCAGCAGTTTTTCCTTAAGTTGTCAAATCCATCATCACCAAATGAGAGCCAAAAAGGAGATTAAATAGAAGTGGAGGAAGAAATTAGGGCAACCTCCTATTTGAATCATTTTCCCTCCAAAAAACTTTTCATATATTTTCTTTATACTTTAGAACATAATCAAATATTCTTCAAAGGGGCGTCCTGCTCAAAAGGAAACTATTTTACCTTATTCAGCCTTCTAAAACATTGTTAAGTTATCTCATTAGGCACCAAGGTACTTTTCGATGACCACCTACCCCCTCACTTAAGTTATAAAGTTATTTTAATAAAATAACTTAAGTGACTTATAAAAAGTGAATATTTTCAACCCTAGGCTCTCCAACGCCACCATAGAAATAACACTGCTGAGGACACTAAAAGTTTGAGACCAGTTTTTTGAAATAGACTTACTATAAATAGCAACTGTTAAAAATAGTAAGTGCTCACCAAATAACAAACTGGCCAAAACATTAAAGCTTGTCGGACAACTCCAACATATTGCCCAAATAGGAAACCCTACACTACACTGCTTCCCGGACCAATTACTAAATATAGTACTTACTAAAAATAGTACGTGAGTCAGAACCACACTAGCCCAAAGGAGAACATCGAAAATGGAGACATTACATAGGAGTAAAGTAGGATATGCATGATGTCCATGATTCAATGTCAAAAATTAGGGAACTATCTTAAGCAACCCCCAAACTATTAAACCATCAAAGAATCATGTATTGTATAACTAGATCTTGCCACTATGTAAGAAAAACTAAATGAAATCATCTAAAGGGATTGTAATACTATTGTTATCCATAGGTGCATGTGCAAGGTGTTATCAACCATAAAAGAAGTTATATGCATCTAGTTTGTCTTTGACCTAGTGACAATAATTGGGGTCAAGTGTACATTGGGTGTAGTTGCTAATTTTTGTTGTAATATTACATTTTATTTGATGTACAAATCTATTGACACCTCTGGGAATATCCCTACCAAGTTTAAGCTAAGTCCAACGAGTAGGAGAGACTATCCACTCTCATCGTTAGCCTTTAATCATCCATAATTTGTTGATAAGCCCCCTTTTTACTTCTTGATGACATATCCATTGCCTTGAGAAATGTTCTAGGATTGTGGACCTACGTTTTTGGGAAGTAACAAAAGGAAAATGTCTCAACATCACCACTCACCATGATTTGTTTCAATAAAATAGCTTTACAAAAAAACAGCACCAAACAAGACCCTTTTGGGCACCAAACAAGAGTATGCTTGCTACTAACAAAGCCACAAAATGTTGAAGAGACATGAATAGATGACTTTTTTTGTTGCATCCAAGAGGGTTTGGGAGAAGACACTTAATCAAAATTTTATTTATTTATTTCTTTCGTACTACACAAAACACAGTTGCAAAGGTAATTTTTATTTTTACCTCTTGCTTTTTCAATAAAAATTAAAACAAGAAAAATTAAAGAAATAAATTTGAATAAGAAGAATTGTGTAGTTTTTACTATTTACAATGTTACATATTGTGAAAATGGTTGATGAAACCCTAACTGCAAAAGACACATGAATAGAATGGTACAAAAAAAGTTGAAAACCCTCTTATTTCCAATGATTTGTGGTGTAATCTTTGTGATGAAGACACCCAACCTATAACACCAACTACTATTAAAAAAAGGCAAGTATGGCAATATAAGAATTCTAAAGCCCTAGCTTTAACAAGGGTTTCCATCAATGGAGATGTGTTTCAACACATACAAGGGTGTAAATTGGCTTGGGCCACTCTTCAAAAATTTTGAGATATGTATGATTGTCATCCACAGTTAGAGTTTATTCAATTGGAGTTGAAGTTATTCAACCTTTAATTGAAGAAGGGTGATGTCATGAGTTTGGCTTCTCACATTTGAGCCTTAAAACAAATGTTAATGCTCTAATGGAAAAGATGATATCTATTTGATAGCCTTCATCAATGCACTTCTTCCAACTCGTTCAACTTATTTGGAGTCTCCCTAGGCAAGTAATCAGTTGAAGAACATCACTTTCGATAAATTGGTTGAAAAGTTGGTAGAACATGAAAAGGCTTTTGGGAGAAAAATTGATGGCATTTGTGAAAATATTTGTCTTGCTCAACAAAATGACAAGCCTCCTAATAAGAAACTTTCTTCTAGAGGTGGTCACAATGATCAAGGAAGAGGTAGAGGTCAATGGAAGAATAGAGTAAGAAGAGGTACAAATGGCAAAGGACACTTTCAATATGACAACCAAAATAATAGACACCGCATGTAATGCAAAGGATATGGACAAAAAGGTAAACATCAAGCCCATGAATGCAAAACCTAATGGGATAAGATAGAAAATTCTTTCAAACAAAAAGATACGACCCACTATGATAATAAAGCGTCAAAAGCAGTCCAATTTCCATGTGGTAGTGATCATGATGAATTTGCGTTTTACATATCATCTTTTGGCTACTACTATACTTCAATGAATGCATCGGGGCATGATGTTGGGTGTTAGATACTAGAGTCATCTAGCATATGACATTTCAATATGATTATTTGGAAAGGTTTCGTGAAGGTGCTTTGGGTCTTGTCTATTTGGCAAATAAAACAAGTCTCAAGCCTATTGGAAAAGGAACCAACCGGCTCAAGTTGCATGGCCTTCCAAATTTTATACTTCATAATCTCTTGTATCTTTTGAACATATTCCCCTTGATGGTGTACTAGAAGAAGCTAGTGGAAAAACTTCGAGAGGTTGTGCAAATGTGTCTATAATGGACTTGATGTAGGAAGTTAATGTTCTTTCCTACTCTTCTAGCTGCTCTCTTGTTTCTTTTTCTTTCTCAGTTATTTCTACCAATTTGGCAATAGACACCTAGAAGTTGTGAATATCACCTTCATATGTGGATGGACAAAGGTCTACTTAGGTGATATTATAATCTGCTTCAATTGCTTCTTCTTTCTTGTCAACTGTAGGCTCTGCAATTTCCACATTTTGCTCACTAAACGATGCATCCACCATCAACCTAGAAGAAGTGCGAACCTTCTTTGGTTGAGGAACCATCTACAGCAACCTTGCTATTGCATAAAAATCAATATCAACCAATAAGGTATGCTTTATCTTCTTAGCAACCACCTACTTAAGCCATGGCGATGGAGATGGTACCGATTGGGATCTAGGTTAAGAGGAAGATGTAAAGGGAGTTAAGATGGTCTTAGGGACCATATCAACATTTGTGTTGCTTGGTGGTGGTGAAGGAGGGGGAGATGGTGAAGGACAAGGTGGACAAGGAGGAGAAGGTGGAAAGGGGATGAAGAAAGGCTAGTAACATGTGGTTGCTCATCAATGGGAACCTGAGAGCTGCCTTCTTCTCTTTGGGTTGGTGGCCTCTTTACTTCCAATTTCTTCCTAGGTTCTTGGCTTCCTCCTTCACATGTACTCTTTAGTTTAATTCCCTTCTTAGGGTCTTTGTCATCATCTCATCCAATTGTGGTAGGCCTTGATCTGGTGGAGTATGTTGCTATGATGGGTGGATGAGACGAAAATCCAGCCTGCTTTGGCCTCCTTGCTGCACTGTATTTTCTAGGTGGTCTTGTGGCAATGTGTTTTGTGACCCTTGATCTTAACCATCTTATTATCTTCTATAACACAAATAGTGTTCTTTCCCAAATCTGAGTCATTTCTTTATCAACTCAATTAATTGGCGTAAGTGGCTGCATTTGGATGGAAGAGACATAGCCTAAATCCAACATATCTGAACCATCGTCTTCTACATCATCAAGATCTGATTGTAGATTGAAGCCTTTAATTTGTTGCACTATTAGCCTCATCCAATCTCACTTTCTTACTTCCAAATCATCTACACAATCTTCCCAATAATCCTCCAAATGGGGGATGTGAATATATATCAGCCCAAGATGCAAGTGATCTCTAACATAATTCTTGCTATCAAAGGAGAGTCTTGTCCCATAAAAGTGTAGGCTGATTTTTTACAGATTCTTCTCAATGTTTTGTGCATCTGAAGAAGACTAACAAGTATAATAGCTCAAGGGAAAGGGAAAGGGGTATTGTGCCTTCTTCCTTTCATTACATTTTTTGTTGATTGAATCCATTTGCCTACATACCTCAATGAGAATGAGGTAATCACTTACATAGCAAGGTAGCTTGTACGGAAATTCATCAATACCACCTATTTTGACATATACCTTGAATGTTCAATAAAATTGCTGCCAAATTGGGTTATCAGATTTGCAGGCTTCAAGAGAGATTTTGAGCCCAATATTTCCATCAAGTTCTCTCATAGTCGACAAGGTGAAAGCATCATTAACCCTTCTAAAGTCCTTGTCACTAATCTCAAGCTAGAGTTGTGGGTAGAAATCATAAATTTGCATTGTATTGTCAAAGAATCCTTACGACTGCAGATTGGACCATCCCTTTATACTTGCAATTGCATAGAAGAGATATTAAGACATAGAAATATTGATTTGTTTGGAAATTAACAAATTGACCAATTGATTATGCAAATTATCACTTATTAATTTTCCCCAATCAACTGTCACATAAATTCTCACTAGTGTTGATTTGACATCAAGACCACTCCATTTTCCTGGAAGATGGACAAGTGGTAGTTAGAAAGAAGTCAAATAATCAATTCGTATTTACTACTTGTGAAGATGGCAAGTAGTTAAAACTCAAAGGAAGTTCAGCCATTCTAAGAGTTTTTCTTACCTTATTGAAGAAAGTGACCGTTTTACTAGTCTTTTATGGCATGCAAGATTTAGCCATGTTAATCATGATAGCATTTGAATCATTCAAAAGAATGGTGTCGTAGCTTTGCCCATTTTTCCCAAAATAGTTGAAAAATGTAAAGCTTGTATTGTAGCAAAACAATATGGAGATCATTTCCCTAGTTCCACTTGGCGAGCACAAAGAAAATAACAACTCATTCATTCTAATTTGTGTGGGCCCTTACTAGTAATTTCTATTGGAGGATTTAAGTATTTTATGTTGTTCATTGATGATAAAAGTTGAATGACTTGGTTTCTTGCAAAAGAATCTGAAGCTTTTGAAGCTTCTAAGAAGTTTTGTATTATGATTCAAAATGAAGCTCAATCTCAAATTGGTGTTCTTTGAACAAACAATGGTGGAGAGTGTTAATGTTTAGGATCAGAAAAGAATAAGCAGAAAAACACAGAATAATGAACAGCACATGAACAATAGAACACAGAATTTATCCTAGGAAAACCCTCCTTCTCGAGGGAGAAAAACCCAGCCAAAATTATCTCTCTTATATATTAGAATTGAGCAGCAATAAACTTTACAATATGGCCAAACACAAGGCCGATATGATGTAATAACAATGGCACCACACATGATGCAAATACACAGTCAAT
Source organism: Sequoia sempervirens (assembly GCA_007258455.2). NCBI lineage: Eukaryota > Viridiplantae > Streptophyta > Pinopsida > Cupressales > Cupressaceae > Sequoia > Sequoia sempervirens. The sequence goes on along the minus strand of VDFB02270651.1, from coordinate 210,565,016 downwards.
GAAGGATATCGAACTTCTTCTCAAGTTGATCTCCTGAACAATATATCAATCTTCTATATGAATTGAACTCCTGCTGATATGTGAACACCCTTGAATAATAATGAATCAAATAATAAGGAGCAGCCCCTCTTATATATACATGAAGATAAGGCATCTCTCAAATAAGATGACTCTTCACCAAAAGTCAGCCTCTTACAAAAGGTGGAGATTATTTTATTTAGTCGGCTACATAAAATATAAATTATTGTTTGGATGTGCCTCTTCATTGATGTCGGCTCCAAATAAATAAATAGCCACGGCTACATTTATTTATTTGCTTATTAAGTCGATGGAAGGATGAAGCCCAACGCTATATCATCAACACTCCCTCTTAGCTAGGGAGGAATCCTTCCAGATATCCAAAGTCATGGAGTCTCTCAACATGACACCCACAATGGCTACACCCATTTGTGGAAAGGAGCTCATCACGGAGTCACTCAATGTGATATCGTCATGGAGTCTCTCAACATGACGTCCACCATGGCTACTCCCATGTGTGGAAAGAAACATGTGCACAAGTGCCCATCACGGAGTCACTCAACGTGATGTCCTCATGGAGTCTCTCAACATGATGTCCACCATGGCTACTCCCATGTATGGATAAACACAAGTACAAGAGATTCATCACGGAGTCTCTCAATGTGATGTTGTCATGGAGTCTCTCAACATGACATCCACCATGGCTACTCCCAGAGGGTGGAAAGAACCACATCTCTGTCTCAGAGATGGACAAGGGCTTTCACCTCAAATTTCTCCATCTCAGAGAAAAATGCATTAACAAGGGCTTACACCTCAAATTTCTCCGTCTCAGAGAAAAATGCATTAACAAGGGCTTACACCTCAAATTTCTCTGTCTCAGAGAAAAATGTATTAACAAGGGCTTACACCTCAAATTTCTCCATCTCAAAGAAAAATGCATTAACAAGGGCTTACACCTCAAATTCCTTCGTCTTAGAGGAAAATGCATTAACAAGGGCTTACACCTCAAATTCCTCCGTCTCAGAGGAAAATGCATTAACAAGGGCTTACACCTCAAATTCCTCTGTCTCAGAGGAAAATGCATTAACAAGGGCTTACACCTCAAATTCCTCCGTCTCAGAGGAAAATGCATTAACAACAAATCTTCGTGATGATGCGACTCCCTATGAGGCTTCAAGTACTTGCATCAACCTTATGACCTCCTCGTCCAAGATTGCCTGCAACGCTTGCCTTAGAGGAATGGTTTCCAGTGCACACCTTTGTAGAGAATTTAGGGCTGTCCTCTTCAACCTCATCCCAGACCACTCTATTCTAAATAGGTTTGCGGAGCTACCAATGTCAAATCTAGATTGACTGTCTTGTGCAATTTTGTTCTCAACTGCTGTAGAGGTCTCTCAAGGATTTAGCACCTGGCCTTGCAACACTGCAACCTTCACTTCTTCTCAGTGAGTCACAAAACTCCCTCTTGATCCTTGCCTCAGAGATTGCAAAGAAGTCCTCTGGAACTGAACTTCCCTCCATTGACTGATCTCAGAACCTCAATCCTTTTCTTGGACATGCTCTCAACTCGAGCCTTGAATCCTCAAATTTTAACTCCCTCTTCGAAGTAACTAATCACAATGACAACCTGAATAGGTTCTTCCTCTTCGAGAGATGTCTCCAGCCACCAACTCAGTCCCATGGCTACAAGCTATGACTCCAAGCTTGATCATTTCTTCAGTATGACTTCCTCACAAGATGCCTCAAGTTCTTCCTCTCTGTGCAATCTCTCATCACCCTCTTGCTCCTCGATCTATCCTGGAAGCATTTTAGAGAGAGATTACTAATAGTTTAAACTACCCCAAAGAAATATCAATGCTAGAAGCATACAAGATTCACTATCCCAATGGTATAGCATGAATTAATAAATACATAAAAAATTCATGAACATTATTCAAACATGAAATACTTGTCTTGTTTAATCAATTCTACAATTAGGCGCTTGACTTGCAGTTTCTCCTCAGCTGTTAAGTATTTTCTCCTTTTAGATCATATCTCCAACCCATCGAGTCCTTTACATCTCTTTACACCCCAGATCTGACGAATACAAATTCGGATTGATTTTTCTTTCTTTCACAATCCACTCCATTTTAAGAACCATCATTCAGGAATGCAACTTCTGTTTTAAAAAAACTTTTGAAACAGCTCTCAATACACAACTTAGCTAGTCGCATCTGATTAGTATTCTGGAAAATACTTGCAGCAAGAACTCTATCAACAACAGTAAATATTCTTTGATTGATATCATGAATCTCTTCAAGTCTCATATACAGCTTCGATCAGAAGTGATCTGTATATAATGGCTTGTAGACTAAGTTGATGAACCTTCTTGGACTGTTGCATTGTAAATTTTATAATCAGATTATATGCACAGAAAATTAATTCAAAATCAGACACAATAACACAGCAGATACCCTAGGAAAACCCTCCTCTTGAGGGAGAAAAACCCAGCAACAAAGATCTCTCTTATATATATAAATAGAGGCAACAATCCTCTTTACAATGAGGCCAATAACAAGGCCAACCTTCAGCACCTACACAAGATGCAATGGCAGATAATAATCTGCACCTTCCAATATCTAACTCTGCCCTTGAAACAATTCGCAATCTGCTCTTAATGCAATTCGCACTTGACTGAATTGAACTTGCTTGAAATGAATCGAACTTGAATGATCTACAAATGATAAGTGAACTCCTTTATATACAAATTGAAGAGGCACCTCCTTTCATATATCAAGTCGGCCAAGCAAAGAATAAATATATATATTCTTTTAATTAATTGCGCCAATGAGGAGAGGTCGGCCATAACACAAATGATGATTATTCATTTAAGGTTAGTTGCTTAACAAATGAAAAATCTCTTTATAAGAATCGCACCTCTTGAGTTTGAATAAATTAAATAGCATCATGCTATCATTTAATTTATTATAAAGAGGATATCGCTGGAAGTTACTTCTGACGCTGCAATAGATCATTAACACTCCCTCTCAGCTAGAGTAGACTTCCACCTGCACAGGACTTATCACCTCAGCGTGATGTCCATCATATTGGCTACAACCAAATATGAAAAGAAGAATATCACCTCAACATGATATTAGATATCACCTCAACACGATATCTACCATAATGGCTACAACCAAACTATGGTGAGTACAAGTGTTCATCACTTGCGTGATGTTGTCACCTCAACGTGACTTTCACAAGTACAAAATGTGTCATGGAGTCTCACACATGACATCCACCATGACTCAGCTCAGAGGGTGGAAACAAGGGCTTTCACCTCAAATTCCTCCGTCTCAGAGAAAAATGCATTAACAAGGGCTTGCACCTCAAATTCCTTCGTCTCATAGGAAAATGCATTAAACAAGGGCTTGCACCTCAAATTCCTCCGTCTCAGAGGAAAATGCATTAACAAAGGCTCACTGATACTGAGACTCTTACTCAGTCAAGGTTGGATTCTCCACCATACCAAGCTTATCTCGGAAGTATACAAACTTTATCCTGGCGAGAGGCTTGGTGAGAATATCTGCCATCTGCTCATCAGTGCTGATGTACCTCAACTGTACAGCCTTCCTCAGTACCATATCTCTGATGTAGAGGTACTTGATCTCAACATGCTTGGTTCTGTCATGAAACACAAGATTGACAGAAAGCTTCACACAACTCTGATTATCACAATGAATGATAGTAGGCTCCATTGATTGTCCAAACAATCCGGCAAGGAGCTTACGAAGCCACACTGCTTCCCAAGTTGCCAAACAAGCTGCAATATACTCTGCCTCTGTTGTACTCAGTGCTACAGATGACTGCTTCCTGCTACACCAGGAAATCATAGGTTGAACCCAAACTGAAGCAACAACCAGAGGTGCTCTTCCGATCTGTGACACAACCTGCCCAATCAGAATCAGTGAAACCATGTAACTCCAAGTCTGCATCTGAAGTATACCTCAACCCATATCCAACTGTGCCACGCAAGTACCTCAGGATATGTTTGGCTGCAACAAGATGTATCTGTCTCGGATCACACATAAGCTGGCTAAGTGCACTCACTGCATAGCAAATATCAGGTCTAGTGTTAACTAGATACATCAAGGATCCAATCAGCTGTCTGTACAATGTAGGATCCACCAAATCTGAACTGGCTGCAGCCTCCTTCAGTTTATGAAGATTGGTCT